>JARVGW010000427.1:24251000-24264703 GCA_031762495.1 Anablepsoides rubrolineatus | reverse complement strand
CGGATATTTTTTTTAGTCGCACTATTAGGAAATCAGGTCGCATTTGCGACCAAATTGGTCGCACTCTAGAGCCCTGCCTCTCTTTACCTATGTAAAGATTTAGCAGAAAACAAAGATTTGCTTGGGAAAGGATTATCTTTAAGGTAGTGTGTGACTGATACCCATTTTAGGAACTTAATATAATTCAAACAGAACAGAACAGTCTTCATTGGCATTGCACAAGCCTGTATAACAAAATTTAACATATAAAGAAATGTAGGACAACAGCAATATATATAGTGTATACACAGAGACAAAACTAATAAAGTAATTATTGCACTTAGAATGTTTGGTTGGATAATTTTTATTTCTTGTCTTGTGTATATATAATTACTGATTTATTTGTGTGAGTTCGAATGTGTGATTTTTGATGCAATTGCATCATGAGTTTAAACAACTCTTTTCTTAGCCGTTGTCTCCCAATGTAAGAATACATTTAGATTGTTCCAAAATTAGATCTGATTTTATCTCACATCTATGTGTGACACTTAAGATGTCTTGATTGAGATTTTAGTAAACAAGGATGTTGACTAAGGTGTGAATTGAGGATTATTTTAAATAATTTACAATATTTTCATGTCACCATTTCACAGCAAAGTGACTTAACCAGAATTAATTTAGAAATTGCAGCTGACGTTGCTGCATTCATTTAAAGGGGACTAAATATGCAAATTTCACTTTTTCAGTTTTTTTTTACTTACATTTGGGTCTGTACTGCTTCTAAAAACAGTCCAAACACAAAAAAAATGCACTCAGAGGTATTTTTACTATAAGTAAATGCATTTTTCTGTGTCTTGAAATGAGCTGTTTTCAAACACTGCTACTGTAGTGAGACTTGTGATGTCACAAATTGTTTTAGAACAGTCATGGTGAACAGAGATGTGTGGCTTCATTTTATTTTTATTTTTATTTTTGATGGCAATGTTCTAGCAATGCTAACAAGAAAGTTGTAGTTTGTGTAAATAATTTCACCATGGACTACTTTGGAAAAATAGTGCTTTCTACTGAAATGAAACTGAAAGGAAACTTCTGGCAGGGGTCGGAGGTAATGTAAACAAAAGGTTGACTCGACTTCAGCTGGTTCAGAACGCTGCCGCTCGCCTTTTAACTGGTACCAGGAAACGAGATCACATCACTCCTGTTTTAGAATCATTACATTGGCTCCCAGTCCGTTTACGAATTACTTTTAAAGTTTTACTGTTTGCTTTTAAATGTCTTCAGGGTCTCACCCCAATGTATCTATCTGACCTGCTCCAACCTTACACTCCCTCTCGTGCCCTCAGGTCAGCACATCACTTTCTGTTGGTCATCCCAAAGTCTAAGAGGAGGCTGAGGGATGATCGAGCATTTTCAGACGCTGCCCCTAAACTGTGGAATGAGCTGTATTAATCATGTACAGCATTTTGGCCAATGGGGTTGTTTTAAAGCACTTTACAAATAAAGTTGTACTGTATTGTAACTATTTGCAGTCATTTGAATATGATCTCATAAAAAATGCTTTTTGATCACATTCCTTTCATCTCAGTTTGTTGCAGTTTCAAAACAAAAAAAAATGTGTGTTTTATTTTTCTGTGTGTGTTAGGATGAAGTGGAGGTGCAGCAGGAAGATGAGAGCAACCCATATGAGGAGGTGTATAAGGATTCCAGCACTTTCCTTAAGGTTGGAATTTTGTTTTCTTTTAAACACACCCAACTTTTCTTGCACGTCTTGCCCTAGTTTTGTGCATACCTTGCATGTTTTAGTATTAGATGCAAAGAATGTTTCTTGGTAGGCTCCATTGTTTTATTACATTAGTTATATCACATTACAACCACTAGAACTGAAGAAGAAACTAGTTGTATGATCAGGATATAGGTATAGGGCTGCGCGGTATATGTGGTAGACGGTAGAAACGATATGAAGTTGGCCTTTGGTAGAAATTTACCCTCTACTGTCATATCGTCGGTTATGTCATCGCACCTGCAGCCCTGTTGAGCAGAGACAACGGAGCAGGAGTTTGAAATAAAATGAAGAAATGTAGCATTTTAAAACACGTATACAGAGACTAAATCCTCAAAATTTCCCCCTCCCGCTGTAGAAAAGTTACATCGGAATCCCCCACCCTCCACTCCTGCTGCACGTCGCGCAGATCAAAGCTTATAGCTTAGTTTTTGGTTTATTATTTTGACAGAGTGATTAGTTAACCTGATTAAAAAACAGCTTGAATCTTCTGTTGATACTAATTAACTTACACAAAGTTTGCAAACTTAATCAAAATACTGTTATATTTACAGTGCAAGTTGCTAATGTGGGTATCTTGAAGTATTTACAGTAAGGTTTACTTTGGTAAAGGTTAAAATGATAATTAAAAAGATGTACACATCCGACAGAGCCTAAACAAATATGCAGCCGATGCTGAAGGAAAATTATGGAATGCTGGTCATTGATTGTCATGCTTGATAAAGTTTATCTGCATCAGCTGATGAAAAGACCTAAAGTCTGTGTGTCAACACCACCATTTTACTCCAGTCAAGATTTAATGTACAAAATATTCTACATATTTATGGTGACTTTTAAAGTGTAAAAATTGAACGTTTGAGTTGTGTCAAAAAACGTCATTGCTTTGTCATGAGGTTGACGTGGCTAACAGTAAGTCTTGTCTGAGATGGTGGAACTGTGAGATACACAAGTCTTATTTTAGCTGCAGCTTCAAAGCTTGAAGGACGAGTTTTGTTTGGCAACTTGACTCTGTTTTTAAAGGAACATTTCTCAGAAGGTCTTATGATTGTATTGATGTATCGTCACACAACTATTGAGTTTCATTATAAACAAACAACAGTTTTATAGTGTCTAAAGATAACATTAGAAAAAAATTTGAAATATGCCATGCCTAACACAGAGGACATGGCAAACATGAGTTAAATCAGCCATGTAATCACAATAGAGGTTGGTGAAAATTTACATTATCAAATGTTTATTTTGATCTATTTTTATTTTTATTGTTACTATCTTTAAATCTATTATTTTTGCTATTTTCACATAGCAATATACTGTTTTGTGGATTGATGTATGCATCTGCTAGTGCTACTACACCTGAATTTCCCTGCGCAGGACTAGGGCTAAACGATTAATCACATTTGCAATAATCTTGCGATATGTTATAAATGAGATTTTCTAATCGCACAGGCTGCGATTTGACTGGTCACATGACTTGGGAGTGAGCCGAGCGGAGCAGTGTTTCTTAACTTAGCGACATTGTCGCTAGACCTAGTGGCTTTTTAGACCCATGTACCGCCTTTTTCCCCCAAAAAAGTTAGTTTTAATTGCTTTTAATTCCCATCATTACAATGACTTCTTCTTTTCTCTTCTTACATGTGTTGCTGACATTGCATTATCTTGCAAGGCGTTTGGGTGTTCATGTTAAAGTTGATGCAAAATATTTATCCAGCTTATTTTTTTTCATTTACTTTAATTTATTCTTTGTCTCTGTACTTTATTGTCACTTCATTTCTATACCTCTCAGGGTACCCAGAGTTTGAACCCTCACAATGACTACTGTCAGCACTTCGTGGACACAGGGCACAGGCCACAAAACTTCATCAGAGATGTCGGTGAGTGTATGCTTATTTGAGTGAGTGCTTTTAACTCATATGGATGCTTGTGTGTTTTACTTGACCTTTATCCTTTCGTGTTCAAGGCTTGGCTGATAGATTTGAAGAATATCCTAAACTGCGAGAGTTGATCCGACTGAAAGATGAACTCATCTCTAGCACCAATGTCCCTCCTATGTATGTTTATTGTTGTGAATAGTGACCAGATTGTGAGTTAAATTATTTATAAACAGTGTAGAAAAATGTTAGCTCTGAAAAAGCATTTGTGTGTGTTTTATTAAGGTACCTCCAGGCTGATCTAGAGCACTTTGACCTGCGAGAGCTGAAGAGCCAGTTTGATGTGATTCTAATTGAGCCTCCCTTAGAGGAATACTACAGAGAGTCCGGCATCAGCCACACAGAACGTTTCTGGACATGGGATGATGTAAGTGTGCATACAACTTTGGATAATTTACGTCTAGTACTTTCAATTAATATTTACTTAATACACTTGGAGATTTAAGGGACATAAACATAAAAATAAACAAAAACAAGTTCATTTAAGAAATGAAAGGCATTTGAGTATTTAATGTGTGCATATTTAGCCAACATGAGGCTGTTGAAGAGCTGTATGGATATTCAGTTCTGTTTATCTAAAACATTACAAACAGCACAACTTTTTAGAGAAGAGGACATAAACCCATTGACAAATGATAAATTTACATTATTAGGCACCTCCTAATGATTAGGGCTGGGTACAGCTCAGTGGTTAACACTGACGCTTCACAACAAGCAGATCCTGGGTTTGATCCCTGGTTCGGACCTGGGATCTTTTTGTGCAGAGTTTGCATGTTCTCCTTGTGCTTGCGTGGGTTTCCCCCAAAAAATATGTACAATAGGTTGCCTTCAGTCCCATGTCTCCCTTGCAAAAGAAATCTGTGATCTCAATGGGATTTGCCTGGTTAAATACCGGTAAATATATATTTTTATAATTCAATATTGATTCAGAAAAGTTTCTGAATTGAGTTGTTCACTTGGTCATTTTACGCTTTGGTCGGGAATGATCCTGAACCACCTCTAATGAATTATTTTTGTACTACTTCGTCCTGTTAGGAAACTGATATCAAAGTAGTTAAAACATTATTGAATCAAATCAAAGTGAATTAAATTGTGACCCAAAGAATTGTAATTGAATAGAATTATAAAGTTGTTAACAATACCCAGCCCTACTAATGAGATCATCTTACTATTTCTGCTGTTTGTTTTTTTTAGATCATGAGACTGGAGATAGAGGAGATATCAGATTTACGCTCTTTTGTCTTTCTCTGGTGCGGCTCAGGTGAAGGCTTGGACTTGGGCAGAATGGTAATACAGTCTGTGTTGATTCACCAAAACATAAACACAACATGCCAGTCTTTGAACAATTGTCTACCCACGTCAAATACGTAAATGTTTTTTTCTTCCTGATTTCTGGTTTGCCATCATAAAGCAATCCTTATTTTCTTTTCTCATTTGTTCACATGAATCTTTTTTTCTATTAGTCGACTAATCGGATTATACGTTAATTGAGCATAAAACATACAGCTTATCTTTTAGCTATATGCTAACTAAAAATAATTGCCGTGGAAGGCAAGTTCTGCCTTGCAGATATTTCATTGCACAGTTTTCTCTTTCATGTTCTTAAAATGATCCCACACTTTTGAGCTCCGTTGGTGGGTAGCCATGATACCAGAGCCTGTCTGTATAATGTCTTGTGACGTCCACGGCCTACTCCGGTTACCACTACTGCGCATGTGTGTCAGGGACAGAAAGGCAGATGAATGAGGCAGTGGAAGGTGTCAAAGCAGTTTGGAGAGAAAAACAAAGTAAAAAACAAAAACAAAAAATGACTAATCGATTATTAAATTAGTCGTTGACAATTTTAATAGTCGATTAGTCGACTAATCATGGCAGCCTTAATTGGAGTCATAAATTAGTCATAGTCAATATAAATTGGATATTTTTGCAACAAATGTTTCCAAAAACCTTTCAATGTCAAAGTCTCAATCTTGACTTTTATTTTGAGAAGCTCTTACACACAAAGTTTTTCACGTCATGTTTGGCAAACTAGCAAACTCAAGTTTTTTTCAACAATGAATTCCTCTTTGCCACTCTCCAATAAAGTTTAGTCAATTTGAGATCATGAGCTTTAGTATGGATTATATGTTTGATGTTGAGATGGGCCATTTTTGTTGTGTGTAGAGCATGTGTTCCACATCAAAAGCATCCTGTTTTATGTTACGTAAAGAGACACATCAAGACTTTTGTGTTCTTCGGCACATAGCTGTCTGACACTGTGACGTATTTTTTTTTTTATCAGAAATGATGAGTGAAGGCCCCACCCTTTGGATTTGCTAAAAAAAAAAGATGTTTTTGTAGACCTTACATGAACTGATATTTTAATAGATGTGTTTTATGGTACAAACAACATACAGTTCTACTAATTTCTGGCCATTTGAGACATGCAGAGCTACAACTAAATTTTATTGTCCGGTTGAGGCAGGCAAAGAAAATGTTTGACTGACAAACCAATAAATTAACGACCCAACATATAAAAAAAAGAAAAGAAATTGAAGCAAGTGCCATTTTTAAAAAAATCTTAAAATTGGACAAAACCTCAAAGAAGGGAAATTATAAGTAAACCTTTTGTGAAACCGCTTTTTATGCTATGGCTTCTCAGCTCCTAACTCCAGAAACCTGTTGAACTGGCATAAATCCATCAGCATGATTTTTTTAAAAGCTGAAGTGGAGTTGAACTGCTTTACTTTTTAAAACAATAATTACTAGGGAATGTCATAATGTTGCACGTTCAGATTGTGATTTCTTAAAGGCATCTGTAACACCTCTTTTTTGTCAGTCATTCTATAGTATTAAAATGTATTCGCTGTAGCTTAATATAGATGACAGTTTTGTTCTGACAGTCATTTTAGACTTTTTTCTTATTTTAGTTACCATGTTGATGAGAAAGTGTTTCAACTAATTATCTGTTTTTGTTGTTATCTTCTCAGTGTCTGAGGAAGTGGGGATTCAGAAGGTGTGAGGATATCTGTTGGATTAAAACCAACAAAAACAACCCAGGAAAAACAAAAGCATTGGACCCTAAAGCAGTATTCCAGAGGACTAAGGTACTCACACTAACCAAACAGCTCCAGGTGTTAGAATAATAAAATAATGTAAGAGAAATGATTCATTTGGGACTAATGGAGTAAAACAATGTAGTAGCAGTTTCCCCTAAATTAGATCACATCACAGTAGAAATTAAAGTTTTTATGTGATCTGTGCATATTTGTAAAGGAAATATTTACGTTTTAGCTAAACACATACCTTCTTATTCTGGTATCTGTTTAGTCACCGTGGAAAAAGCAGGAAGAAAAACAAAGCTAGACAAGTTTGTCGTCATTTTTGGTTGTCTTTGTTTCTTTTGTCTCTGTTTGTCAGAGCTATCAACACCTCATCTGGTTTATAAGGAAACGAGACAAAGTAACAACAGTACATCACGAGGCTTGGAGTTGATCAGCCAGAATGCAGTTGTGGTGTGAAACTAAAAAGAAAATAAAGTCTCATTAAAATCACCAGAAAAAAACATTTACTTTATTCCATATGTAAGAAACACTGTATTTGGTTATATTTACAACTGTATAATTCATCATCTTTGCTTGTGTGGAATAAATGCTAATGACAAATATATTTTTCATAGCAAACAGTTCCTTTGCCAGGTGTATTATCATGTGTTGTATTGAAACTTACAGTATCTCAGTTTAAATCACATTACATGTTGCACAAAGAGTTAGAATGCATTTATTCCAGGAACATTGCCTGATGGGAATCAAGGGAACAGTGCGCAGAAGTACCGATGGGGACTTCATCCACGCCAACGTGGACATCGACTTGATTATTACTGAGGAGCCTGAGATGGGAAACGTTGAGAAGCCTGTGGAGATCTTCCACATCATTGAACACTTCTGTTTGGGCCGCAGGAGACTTCACCTGTTCGGAAGAGACTCAACCATCAGACCAGGTGATGTGCATCATATCTACTAAACAAATAAATTAGCTAAAATAAAACAACATTGTTGATTTGCAGTTTGGATTTATTGGCTCTTTTTTTCCTCAATTTTCAATCAGTATCCTTCTTTTTCTTCCATTTCTAGGCTGGGTGACCGTTGGTCCTACTCTGGCAAACACCAACTTTAATCCAGAAACCTTCGCCTCAAATTTCCCTTTACCCGAATCCCATTTATCTGGCTGTACTGAGGAAATCGAGAGGCTGCGGCCCAAGTCTCCTGTTAAACTAAAGTCGGACCGTGGTGGTGGTGCCCCCAGAGGTGGACGTGGTGGGCCGAATGCTGGAAGAGGTGGAGACAGAGGCAGAGAAAGAAACCGACCAAACTTCCGAGGAGACAGGGGAGGATTTCGGGGCAGAGGGGGGCTACATCGGGGATTTCCACCTCGCTGAGATTAAAATAACAACAAAAACATTTTTTTCCTCTTTTTTACAATTGTTATAGTTAGTATGTAGCAGCAGCTAAAAAGAAAGGCTGTGCGCATTTACTTTTAATCATTTTTGCCTGAATGTTTTGTAGATGCACAAACAAATATTGCAAGAATAAACATTCTTTCGCCCATTTGTTTAATTTGTTTCTTAAATGCTTTAGTGTCTTGCTTAGGAAGCTAATGTTAATGCCATAATCCTCAAACATCTGGAGAACAGGTAGCCAGAAAGAACAAAGTTCTTTATTTCTTTATTGAATCTCTGACTGATCATGTGATCAAACAGCATCAAATTAGTTTTTAAAAGTATAAACATGTGTTGTCTTTGACAGGCTGGGGAATTTTGTATTCAATTTTTTAATTGCTTATAATGTTGTCTCAGTAAGGCAACAAATTTTGCTGCCAACATATTTGACATTTCTGCACATGCCTTGCTTTGCTTTTGTTCAATTGCCGTCTTCATTCCGGTAATGTTCAGTTGAAGGAGTGGCCTCTTCAGGAATGTCATGTGTTTCTAATGGAAAATGTTTTTAATTTAATTGCTACTTAACACATTTACCAATGAACTAACTATTTGTAGCTATTGTATCTTTTCATTAAATGCATTGGAAATGACATACGCATAGTTTACTTTTTTAATTTGAATAAATGTTTCTCTTTCAGAATTGATCTCTTATAAATAAAAAGCTGTTGAACAGTAAGACCACATTCACTGAACACATATACTTAATTTTTAAGATGTGTAAAATGCTGTAAAGTAAGAATTTTGTCAAAATAAATTTAGTTTTTCATCCATTAAAGTGAAGTGAAGAAACTAAGAAATAATCTGTACATTTGATCATTTTTTTAAAAATATCACTGCAGGTAGGTTGAAACATCTTGAACTATAGACACACCATCTGTGACTCAGATCCTTTAGATTTTCTATGTAATTCCAGACACTCAAAAATGTTGAGCTCTCTGTGGGCCGTACCATCTCCTATACAACTCCTTGTCTTTTTATCACGTAGATCTATTTTAGGAGCTGTCGTGCCATAGAATAAATTACAGAAATGCATCTCCAGATTCCAAGAAACAGTTGCGTGTCACTGTTCCCTGCAGCTAGTATTGTACTGCTCTTTAACAAGCTGCGATAGCCTATTTTTTCCCTCTGGACAGTAGACAAATATAACTTCCTTTTGGAAATTGATTCAAAAATAAAAAAATCTAATTGTAAAAGCATTTTCTGCACTTGCCAAACACTTTTGAACACTAAATGCTAAAATTAGAGCATTAGTGTTTCTCTTTTGTAGTGCAGTACACACATAAATAACCTAACATTGACTACCACTCTCCTGTTAAACATTTTCAATGCGTTTTTCATTCAAGATTCTCAAGTTGAGACTTTTTTCATGATCTCCTGAAGTCCGTGATGACAAAAGACCTATTAAAAAGGATGACAGTAACCTTTAAAAAATGGCCATGTCCTTCTTCCTCACCTGCATTGTTATGTAAAAAAAATGTTTGCTGGTCACGCCTGTTTAAAAGGCTTTGTAATTGTAATATTTACAACATGGGAAGACCTGATAATTTCCGAAGATATAAGTCCTGAGACATTTAACCGTTAGCACTGTTAAAACACTACGTCTTGTGGTATCGTTTACCAAGTCAAAAAATACAATAATCTAGGTCTTATCTAATTTCTAATTTGAGCAACTTCTGTGCATCACTAGTCACAATGTTCTTTTTCACGAAAGTGATGTCAAAGAAGAAAACATTTCTATTCATGTTTGCATTCCATTTAGGGGAGGTTTAGCCATGCACACCAAAGGAACCCTCAGTCATGTGTATAGATGCACGAACTTGACATTAAGTGAAACCTAAAGGTTTTGTAACTCAGTGGTTTTGGTTCTTTTAATTGCTCAGTTTTGGTTTTTCATGAAACAAAGTTTGGAGGGAAACTGAAAGTATTTTATACCTTTGTACCATCCTGTAAAAGATGTGTTAATGGTTCTTATGCAGAAGTCTCAGATTTATCAAACGTGCATGGCTTTATCAGTCAGCATTAGCATTCCTAAATCTAATACAGTACATAATACAACCTAGTACCTAGAGGATACTGCTAGTACCTTGTTGGTCCAATGCTTTATGAGAGGTACTTGCAGACTACCCAAAAAGATTGGGCTTTTATTATAAAGTCACTTACCTGGTACTTACTAAACACCTGAGACGTAACTAGTTTAATATTTTCATAATGCAGTTGCTTTTATTACAAAGGTGTAAACATGAAAAAGTGAGGATTTGTGATAAGTGGTGCATCAGAACCAGAAAACTTTTTGAAAAGAACAATTATGGACACAGCTGATATAGCTACTTCTCAATGTGGATGTATTCTAAGCGTCTCCATTGAATCTAAAGCCTTCATTTTGATAAAAGACCATAGAAGTGTAATTATAACCTAGCTAAGAAAACTTTAAAATTAGCTCCAGTGACGTGGAGTATACAACCTTACTGATTAAAAAAATAAAACATTGTTTTTTTCCCTCCTTTTTAACCCCTCTGGCAAAAGCTTTACTTTAAATTGTCTACAAGTGTGTTAGGAAACAAGGCAGACAAAGAGTAAGAATGTAAAAATGTGAAACAAAACAATAGGCGTCACCAGGCAAAGGTGTCCTGTAAGCCATCTAGCTTATGGGAATTAATCATAGAATGTGAACACAACAATTACTGACGCACAGGCAGTTTGCTCATGACAATCTTGGTCAATGTTTACACAGGAGGAAACCAGACATAGAAAAGAATAGCTGGGTGTGTGACATGTTAACAACTGGCTTTTGTGTCAACTAAAATAAGCAGTTTTTGCAATGTAATTATTGAATTATTAGAATAAATCATAATTATGAATCATCATAAACATCTCAACAATTAAAAGACAGTTGTTTGTAAAAATGTCTTCTGATATTGTGTGAAAAAACATTGGTTGTATTGTGTATTTTTACTTTAATACCTGGATTGTGTAGAGCTTTATATTTACACATTTTACACACTTTATGCACTTGACTTAGATAAAATCGCCAACATTAATATTTAAAGATACAGAAATGTGTATATCTTATTTTAGATTGTTTTTGTCATTGCATATATTTGCTCTTCTCCATAGGTTTTGTTTTAATTATATTTTCTCAGTACTATCAAATTATTATTTTCAAAAACTAAAGTCCTGCAATATTTAACCTAGAGTTTTCTGTTTCAAGTTTAGATGCCCCATCACAGAGTTCACAATAACCTCTGGCCTCTCAAGAATTTTTTTGGCCTTTGTTTTGATAGACTCAGCTATAAATAGAATGGGCACAGCTCAGAGAACTTGGAGAAGCAATGCTGTTGCAAGTCTAAACCAAAAGCCAAAAACAATAACACGAAAGAAAGCTTTTCATTGTTACGATCAGTAGGAAAATATTGTTCTTGTGAAATTACGTTTTGTGCAATATACTATTTGCTAATAAATTTACAATTTTACATAAATATGCATCTCTTATTCAATGTAATTTATTAATTTTAGGAATAAACATTTTAAGGCATTTTTACTTCAGAATACTAAACATATGGACTCTAGATACTCTACATTAGCAACTGACAATGTGTGATAAGTTAAGTTAATATCAGTAAAAATAACATTTAAAAGAAATCTCACTTTATAAATTCTCAGACATCTTACACGTCCAGATGTCTGTATTTTAATTTATTAAAGTGTAGTAAAGTTAGGCTCATATAGGATAGCATAAATAGACTACAGGGATTTCAACTTAGCAGTAGCTCATTATGAAAACTTGCCTAAAGTGTTTTTTAAGCTCACATTCTGAAAATGCTTCTCCCAGAACGTCATAGCTTTAGTCTGACAGTGTTTCATCTGTAGAGATGGCATAAAATGCCTTTCAAGGTATTCTGAAGACATAGGAATAGAATATGCTAATGGTAATGATAAATGGCCTGAACTTATATAGCCCTTTATCAAGTCCCTATGGACTCCAAAGCGCTTTACACTTACAGTCATTCACCCATTCATACACCCATTCATGCACTGATGATGGTATGCTACATTGTAATGTAATACTATTGTTCTTGCACAACTAAATACTGTACAGACAATGACAGCAGTACTAATTGCTTCAATTTCTCTAAAGACTATAATGTACTTAGCAGAGTACAACCCTTAAACCATCGTAGGTCAGTTAATCAACAAGCCATTCATTCTTCTACATATTTATTTATTGATTGGAACCAAGTCCTCATGAAGGAAACAGAGAACAACGATTCCTAACCTATTTTTCCCTCATAGCTTTCATTTCTTACTTTCAAGCCAAGCAGACCCCCTCCACACACACACACAAAATCCCACAATCCCTCTCTTAAAGACACGTTCAACAGTTATCTTTTTATCAAAACAGTTTGGGCAGATATAAGACTTTTTCTTTACTCTGCACCTTTTTCATTCACGGCATATTTTACTTTATATTTTTATTTTACATAGCAATTTTGTTTTTATGAATGAAATAAATTGAATAAACAATAAACGTATAATGTGAATGGTTACACATATTTTTAGAAAAGGACAAAAAATAGATTTAATTCTTCAAGAAGAATATTAAACAATATATTGATATGTTCATAACCTCTGAGAAGACTTTACCTACCCACCTATGGAGCCACTCTGACTGAATATATTTCACAGTGTGTAAAATTAAATTTTGTGGTGAACGTTTTACATCACAAGTAATTCAAATACACAGCCTAAAAAACGTAGCAGACACAAAACTTGTAACTCCGTTGGTTTTACAGATATTGTGCTAAAGTTTGGTGTGGTAGCATAGAGTTATTCACAATACAAACTCTAAGCCCAGTTGGATCAAAACCATGAAGATAATTTTAGAACTTGTTTATGAAGAGATTTTATCAACACATTGGTCATACACAGTTTATTGTCAGGAATCTTAAAATGTGTGCAGCTGAGAAACTAAGAACAGCCTACTGTAATGTAAATCCTCTGATGCACAGAAACAACCCAGTTGTAGGAGATTGATTGGCAGGTATTCACAGGTTGGAAAGTAAATAATTATCATTGTATTGTTATATAATAGTCTGACATTGGTTTGCAATTTTTAAAGTAAAGTAATGATTGTAACACTTGCTCATGGATTTATTTGATCTAAACAAGAAATTATAATTTAATTAGTTCTACAATGTTAGGTCTCTTGAGTGAGAGTGAGAGTGAGAATGTATGATTGCTACACAAACACTTTACTTTGAGGAGCTTTTTATAGTTTCACTTGAAACAGTTTATACCAAAGTATGGTTATGGTTGGTGGGGATGGATATAAAATCCATATGAGCGTGGGGCCCTCCTAAGTGGACCCATTGCTCTCCACAAAAAGACACTGGTCTTCATTCAAACCTTCTGGTCCCTTGGATGAAGGGCACAAGGTTAGAAACACTCAGTGTTCCGAGCTTCTCGGGTCCATAAAGGGGTCCCCAAGAATTATTTTCCTTTGACTACTCAGAGCCACGCAGTGGCCTAAGTAGTGCAAAGA
>JARVGW010000427.1:24225870-24248427 GCA_031762495.1 Anablepsoides rubrolineatus | reverse complement strand
ATGCAACAATTGCTGCAACATCTCCATCTACAAATGCAACATCAACAACTGCAAATGCAACAATTGCTGCAACATCTGCATCTACAAATGCAACATCAACAACTGCAAATACAACAATTACTGCAACATCTGCATCTACAAATGCAACATCAACAACTGCAAACACAACAATTACTGCAACATCTGCATCTACAAATGCAACATCAGCAAATAACAATGGAACAACTGCAACTCCTGCAATAACTGCTGCCACCGTAACTACACTAGCCCCCACCATCACACCAAACACAGCTCCTCCTACGGCTGATGAAGGAATCCTGAGTTTTAAGTTTAGTTTGAATCAAATCTTTACAAATGATCTTTCTGATTCAACGTCACCGGGGTTTCAAAGTTTGGCCATCAAAGTGATCAACGAGGTAACATTTTTCTGTCATGTTTTATTATATATATATTACATCTCTAGTTAAGACTTGTAGGATTATAACAGAACTTTTCCAATGCAACAAAACTAAACGGATGCTTTTTGAGTAGACCTGTTATATTTAAAGTTTTTGTAATGTTGTTTCTCAGATAAACAGATTGTGTACACTTATCTATAAAGGACGTTTCCGTCGCTCTCGTGTCAATGGATTCAGGTCAGAGTTAAACTTCTTTATTTGTATTTTCAGGACAACATTTTGGTTCATTTACAATAAAAATGTCTCTATTTCGCAATCACAGGAGCGGATCTGTTGTTTCAGACATGACTCTTGTCTTCAACAATAGTAGTGATGTCCCCACGGCAGCCAATGCAACTACGGACCTCAGCAATGCACTTGCTAACAGTGCAGTCCTGAATGTTATACCAGGCAGTGTCAATGCATGTAAGTATAAAGACATAATAAGCTCAGTTTTGTAAATATTACTGTATTATTATATTTATTGATAATCTCTTGGTTTTGTACAGCCACCCCAAATGTTACCACTACAGCTGCTCCTTCCACGGCACCATCTACTAACAATGTAACAGCTGTTTCAACTGCAACTACTGCAACTGCAAATGCATCATCATCAACTGCAAATACAACAATTATTGCAACATCTGCATCTACAAATGCAACATCATCAACTGCAAATGCAACAATTGCTGCAACATCTCCATCTACAAATGCAACATCAACAACTGCAAATACAACAATTGCTGCAACATCTGCATCTACAAATGCAACATCAACAACTGCAAATGCAACAATTGCTGCAACATCTCCATCTACAAATGCAACATCATCAACTGCAAATGCAACAATTGCTGCAACATCTCCATCTACAAATGCAACATCAACAACTGCAAATGCAACAATTGCTGCAACATCTCCATCTACAAATGCAACATCAGCAAATACCAATGGAACAACTACAACTCCTGCAATGACTAATACCACCGTAACTACACTAGCCCCCACCACCACACCAAACACAGCTCCTCCTACAGCTGATGAAGGAACCCTGAGTTTTAGCTTTAGTCTGGATCAACTTTTTACAGATGATCTTTTGGTATCAACGTCACCGGGGTTTCAAAGTTTGTCCATCAAAGTGATCAACGAGGTAAGATATTTCTGTCATGTTTTATAATATATATATATATATAGTGATTTTCTATTAAGACTTGTAGGATTATAACAGAACGTTTCCAATGCAACAAAACTAAATGGATGCTTTTTGAGTAGACCTGTTATATTTGAAGTTTCTGTATTATTGTCTTTCAGATAAACATATTGTGTATACGTATCTATAAAGGACATTTCCGTCGCTCTCGTGTCAATAGATTCAGGTCAGAGTTAAACTTATTTATTTGTATTTTCAGGACAACATTTTGGTTCATTTACAATAAAAATGTCTCTCTTTTGCAATCACAGGAAAGGATCTGTGATTCCAGACATGACTCTTGTGTTCAACAGTAGTAGCGACGTCCCCACAGCAGCCAATGCAACTACGGAGCTCAGCACTGCACTTGTCAACGATACAGTCCTGAGTGTTATACCAGGCAGTGTCAATGCATGTAAGTATAATGATATTAATAAGCTCAGTTTTGTAAGTAATATTACTGTATTACATTTATTGATAAACTATTGGTTTTGTACAGCCTCCCCTATTGTTACTACTACAACTGCGCCTTCTACCAGTGCAACAGCTGCTTCGACTGCAACAACTGCAGCCACAAACGCAACATCGGCAACAACTGCTACTACAACTACCACAGCTACCACAACTACCACAACTGCTTCAACCACTACAGCATCCACGACCACAGCAGCAACAAATCCACCTGCAACAAATGAAGGAACCCTTGGTTTAAGATTTCGCATGGACAGAACATTTACATCAGATTTAGCCAACTCAGCAACAGTAGCTTTCAACACACTAGCTACTGAGGTTGTTGGACAGGTAAGACTAAGATTGCACTATAACTGTTTCCAGCAGTTGACCTGTCAACCATAAATAAACTTAAATGCATTTGAAGGTCTTGTAAGTAAAAAGAGATCTCTGATTGCTAATAAATAATGGAAAATAAATCCTTATTAATAAGTAATCTTCTGTGCAGCTATTTGGCATTTACATGTATTTACCAGTATTACTTTCTTTCAGGTTAACAAGGTGTGCAATTCTCTCTATACACCCTTTTTCCGTCGTTCCCGAGTCAATCTCTTCTCGTAAGACCGTATTTCTGCCACTGACTGATATTGTTTTCTACATGTTGTTTTTGGCTTGCTTTTCTAAGTGTAGCTTCTTATGTTTTGTCACTATAGGAGTGGATCTATAGCTGTCAACATGACTCTCATATTCCTGAACAGCTCCGTAGTGCCTCCAGAATTGTTTGCCAATCAACAGTTAAGCATAGCGCTTAATGGTACAACCCTAAATGTTATACCAGGCAGCGTATTTGCAGGTAAGCCACAACAGAATTAAAAGAATTGGATATATTATCATAAATAACTAAATGGGGCAAATACAATGTTAAGTTTGTAAAAATGTGATTGATTATGTCTTTAAAAGCAAAATGGAAGGATTTGTTAGTAATCTATTGAAAATATACTGTTTGTTGAAGTGGTATAAGTTAAATCAAATGAACTGCACTAATACATTTGCATTTTCTAATATTTCAGTGTCATCAGCAGGCGGTCTTCCTCTACCCACAATGAGCACACTGACAGTCTTCTCACTAACTATACTGGCTCTGGTACAGAGGCAGTTCAGCTCCTAGTACTCAGGAGATACAATATTGTTTGGCTGAGTGACAAACATAATTATCAAAACAATTGTGCATTATGAAATTTGCCATGATGCTATGTGGTAAAAAGATGTGTCCTGTGTGTCAAAAAATAAGACAGTTATACAGTATTTCCTTAATTTGTTTTATTTAAGATACTAATCAAAATAACTCTAATTTAAAACATATTCCGTGTATTTGTTTCTGTCAATATATTTTTTTTTTGGAAAATGTATGTTTCTTTGATTTTTGTTCTGTAATTACTAAAACATAATTTAAAATGCGACATAAATGTTTATTATTTAACCAGCAAAGTTAAAATAAAAATCTAAATGTAATATCTTGTAAAAGATTTTTTTTTAAAGTATTACAGTGCAGCAAAAGCAAAGAAAATGAAAAACAAATGATCCTGATTCTGGAGATGATTTGTATTCAATCTGATATGCCAGCTATGAATGTTGTAGTTTTAAACTACTTTTATTTGTAAATATGTTAAATAAAATTGAAGTAAACAAATGTGTTGCTTTTTAAAGGATCAAACATTGCCAAGTGAAAGCTGTGGGTTATGCACTGGCTTTCAAATGAACTGCTGAATAACAACTTGAAGGTTTCAGAAACTGTTTTATTTAAACACCATTTTGAAATATTTGCTCATTTAATTACCGGTTCCTCTTCAAGACTTGCTTTAATATTATGTTTATGAATATGGGGATGCTAACATTTTATTGTTGATCAATAAAGTAATACAGTCTTATCTTTAATATAATTGGGAATTGTTTTTGCATTTTTCTGTTTAAAATGTGTAACGATTGAAGCTGAACATGTTACATTATTATTATTTTTTATTAGTTTGCATTTCCAAACCAGAATTAAACCTTTGTGTAAAGTGGACCAAGTCATTGACAAAAATCACTACAACCATTATGTAGAGAACATATAATTTTGAGGGGACCAATCCAAACACACACACACACATAGCAACACCCTGAAAACACAGATGTGGCAAACTGAACAGTCTGGTTATTATTTCCCTTGAAGTAGTTAAGGTTGATGTTTTTCAATGCAATATAAAGGATATTAAGAAATAGATTTCAGAACAAGTATTGGTGTTCACACATTTTTTGCTTATTTAATTTAGAATAAATCATGTTTATGATTTTGATTTTATACAAATGTATTTTCTTTATATTAACAAGGAAGTATAATAATGATGAAAGCTTCTAATATATTCTGTATCTCAAGACCTTATAATGCCTCACTTCCATTATGCACCTGTAATAAGAATAACAGACCAGCAGATGGCTGCCTTGAGTCAAGGATGACTGTGTTCACTCCTTTTGGCTCTTAAATTAATGTATTATGGGTTACCCAGGTTTGTCAATCCCCTCATATTACAATTATTAATGTTTAGTTGTTTTGCTTTCACTGTTCTCCTAATTGTTGTCATTTTGTTTAGTAGTTTGATGTTTGTGTCTTTATTTTTATCCTCCAATTAAATATAAAATGTATTCATTGTGGGCATGCTTTAAATTAAAGGGCTTGCTCTCCACCTTAATGCCAGAGTTTTTAGGGGAACTTGTTCTTTTGAGGCAGGCACCCATCATTGACACTGAGGGAGAATTTGACATTTGACAAGAACCATGGCTTTGAAATTGCATCGGTGGACCCTCATCAGACTTTGCTTCACACTTGGCTGCAAACCATTCCAATGCATTCAGAAAATCATGACTTGAAGACATCAACAACACCCAATTATCTGCAAAAAACTGAAATAAAACTTGGAGGTTCAGACACCAGACTCCCTGTTTCCAAGCAATAATAACATATCAGCACAGTTGCACAGGACCTGCAATCATTTTCTTTATTGCATAATGTGCATGAGCATGTATTGCACATGTGTTTCCTACAACTACTTAAAATTACATTTGATTATCTTTACTTGTCCATGATGGTATGCCAGGTCCCTCAGCAGACAATTATGTGCAGCCCAAATTTTTTTGTGATGACACCATGTGCATTAATTAAGCTCCTATTCCAAAGGCGACACCAATCACATAAGCACGCCTGCAAGTCCAACAACAGGCAGAGCAATATAAACAACACAAAACTTGGTTTGAAGAAATGCTGTGTGAGGACCTTTGCTTTTATCAACAACTGGATAATTTATCTCTCCGGGACCACAAGGACACAAATTGTGTTGCATTATTGGCAAAAAAAATACTTGAAGTTTTATTTCCATCTTTTTTTTTCTTCTGAAAAGACAGTTGACAGACCAGTGGATTGTTGATTCCTCTTAGGCTGGGGAGTTCAACTACAGACCACTAATGAATACCAGCATGTAAAGGTGCACAAAGGTCCACAAGGGTCTGAAAATCAGTCACTGTTCTCTTTTGCTCTGCTGTGAGCGCACTACCTAATGTCCAGTTGAAGCAAGTTTGTATTGTTTCAAGGGTATTATTTATTGTTTTTCAAGAAAATAAGATTGGAACACTAAAGGTCTTTTGTGACCTTATAACACCTGACAGAGTCAGTTATTTAAAAAATCTGTATTGGCCAAGTTCGGAATCGGCAGATCAGACATTTTAAAGATCAGCTAGAAAACGTCGACCCTAATCTATTTTTATTAAAAATTTTATTATATTAAAATTTTATTTTATTTGTTTATATATTGCTTGCTTGCTTCCTTCCTTCATTGGACTCATTGGATTCATTGGGCTCATTGGATGGCCAGACAGAATGAATAGCCCTGCTCTACAGCAAAATATGCATAGTAAGACCACAATAATTCCTTGGTTACTAAGCATTCCTATGGGCAATTGCTTTTATTAGTTTTAATTATGGGTTTAGTGTGAGAGTAATTTTAGTTTGCAGCATATCAACGTTAATATGCATATTAAAAATATGAATGTAAGTTACTGTTTTTATGAACTGTGCTCTAAAAACTGAATAGCATTGCATGCTTTATTTTCACTTTACTAGTATAAATTACACTACTGATAATGAAATGTGTAATCATAAAAGAAAAGCCATTTTGTTTGCCCTCTTTTATACAAAGCACTGGAATCAACATCTCCTTTTTGGTTCAGAAACAGATGTGCAACAGGCTCCTCTTCCTACAAAGCACGCTCACAGTACTCAAGTGAATGACTAGTCTGAAAAAAAAAACATTAGCTATTGTGCCTTTCATTCCACACTTCATTAAAAATTCCCCTATGCTTAATTAGAACACATCCGCCACACTTGAAATACGTCTGCCACTGGCTGAGGCCCAAAAGCTTGGCAGGATTATCTTAGGTCTATTTCACACTGACACTCATGAAAGGGATGACAAGAACCAGCTTTTGGTGTCTATGAAATGTTGCACCTATGAAAAAAAAAATGTTTCAGAATTGTTGATGCTGCTGGGTAAAAATCATTAACATATGACATTGAAACACTTGTATGGTTAAAAAGTATCTTAAGATAAAAGGTTTAATTATTAGTTGATTTTTTAAATTCATTTAGCTGAATAGAAATCCACTTTCAAAAAAATTCAGTCTCACCTCCTCTTTGAAACTTTCTGTCTCACAGTCCAGCTGTTCTCATACATGTCCTGTAACGGTCTAATAAAGTCTCTGTCATTCCAGATTTTCTTATACAACACAACAGCTCCTTATTCTGCACCCTGTCATATGTTTAGTTTTCTAAACTTCCTTAATAACGTTGCATATCATGGATTTCAGACATGGATTTCAAGTCTGAAAAAACTGTTTACTTCAATAAACACATTGCACACATTGTGGCTAAAACCCAGATAATTTGATAAAGTCAAACACATACTTTAAGTAAACAATCTATATAATGTTTTATTGTACAGTAACCATATTTTAGGACAAAATAGTTCTCAATATTCTAATTGTGTTCCTGCATAAGTTTGGTGTTAAAATGTCTTTATTTTGAAACTCCACACACTTCAGGTACTTATTTGTTCTTATTCAACCTGCACCAAAACACCGGCTGTGTCACCCAAACATGTAAACATGTACGTCTCCTGGCTGCCATCTCTGCAAACATTTGAATAAATTTGACAGGGGAGTTGGCAACACACTGTATTTTAATACGGTGGTTATTGTTGCATGCGTTCATTACAGCCCACTTCCCACCTCGCCCACCCCTCTCATCTGTAAAACCAAGGAAGATGAAACATTGCAGCGTGATACAGACATGAGGGCAGACGATCATCTCTCCTCTGCTCAGGTGAGTTCACCCAGTTTTCTGTTTTAGCTTCATCTTCTGGTTAAAATAACCCAAACAATGTTACAGTGTTGTCCAATAAATCTGTATGACTTTGAATTTACATTCATCATACACTGAAGCTGAAGCTTTGTTGATCATGTAAATTAAGGCATAATAAAGAAGAGAATGCATACAGCAAAAAAAGATGTATTATTTTTTTAGACTAAACTGTGACTTTATGATCCTGGCAGATATGATCAAGCCTAGATAAAAACAAAATTTGCTAAAATAAAATGAAGTTGAACATGCACAGAGAAGGTGAGAGAAAGACCTGCCTTGACACTTCTTAGATAAATGATTTTTTTTCTAGTGAAAACAGTAAATTAATTTAAAAAAGGTATGTTTGCCTGTTCTCAGCAAATAAATATTAAGATTGGCAGAAAGAGGGATCCAAAGAACCTTTGCTCTACCTCAGACCAAACAATTGTTAGTTTCTACCAAAGTGCATCTACAAATGTAACTGTATGATGTGTCGAGATTACCAGGATGTTCAGGACCAACAGTAAAACTAAATAACAGTAATACCATAATGTTTATTTTATATGTCCATTTATTTTAATTAATCAAATGATCATATTTGTAGTGTGAAGATGTATATTTATTTGAACTTTTAGATACTGATGATCAACAGTAGTTAATGTACCTTTTCCTATCTATTCCAGTCAGTTTATCATCACCATGCCACAGTCCCTGTGGTGTTCATTAAATTTTAATTCAAGTCAGCTGAAACATCTGCTTCACGCTCACTCTACTGGAACTGTACATTTCACCTAATTCCATGATACACTGTACTATCCAAGCAAGTAAATGTTCAGACTAAAACACTTAGGAAAACAAACTGTAAATGTTTAACACACATAACAGCATGTTTCTACATAATGTATTTGGAAGAATTTATCACAAGCATCTCCAATTCCTAAATCATCACTCTTTATTGTCATTGAACAGTTTACAAAATATTTTGAGTCATGCAGTATTACTTTCCATAAGCTTTAGAGAATTGCAAACAACAATGTAAGATACTTTTGTGTGAAACAACAGTCTAATACAAATGTCTGTGTTTTTACCAGTATTTAATTGTAAAGTGAAACCAGTATCGCAGCTGTTTTTTCTAACTGTATGTTTTGACAGGTCTAATAACAACATGGATAACATCAGCCTGGAATGGACTGGAGATGCTAACACATCTCATCAGACGGAACTGTCCTGCGCCACATTGAGGAACCAGGTCTCACATGTTTTTCTGTACGCTTTCCTCTCAGCTGGCATAGTGTCCACTGTGGTGGGCAACTTCCTGGTCGTTTTGTCCATCGCCTACTTCAAGCAGCTGCAGTCTCCGACAAATTGTTTCGTCATGTCCCTTGCTGTAGCTGACTGTCTGGTTGGCCTGTTGGTGATGCCTTACAGTATGATTCGAACTGTGGAGGGATGCTGGTACTTTGGCTCCCTGTTTTGTAAGCTTCACTCCAGCCTGGATGTCATGCTCTGCACTGCCTCCATATTCCACCTCAGCTGCATTGCCTTTGACCGGTATTATGCAGTTTGCAATCCCCTGGTTTACTCCTTGAAGATGTCCCCCAATCGAGTAGCTCTGCTCATTGCTATTTGTTGGGCTGTACCTATGCTCATCTCTTTTGGTCCCATAATGCTAGACCTTCACATTGCTGACATAGACATACAGATTCCTGAAGACGTGTGTGTATTTTTGGTCAGTCGCGTTTACGCTGTCATGGCCTCGTTGGTAGCCTTTTACTTGCCCATGGCTGTCATGCTCGTGGCCTACTGGAAGATCTTCAAAGCTGCGAAACGGCAGGCCCAGCAGATCAGCGCCATGGAAAGTCAGATGGCTTCTGGAGTGGGCAAAGACTCGAGCAAGAAGAAAAGACACCGCAACACTATGAAGAGGGAAGGAAAGGCAGCAAAAACTTTAGGCATTATCATGGGAGTTTTTCTCATCTTCTGGATGCCCTTTTTTACAATCAACATCGTGGATCCGTTCATCAATTACAGCACTGAGGTTGTTGTCTGGGATGTTTTCCTGTGGTTAGGATACATCAATTCCTCACTTAATCCCTTCTTGTATGTTTTTTTTAACCGCTGCTTTCGAAGAGCATTCCTCATGTTCATTGGCTGCAGGGTGTGCCTGCCTGGAATATCTCCTGGGATGGAGTTATCACATTCTAAGAAAGAGACAAAATAATGTTCGGAATAACTACAAAGTTAATACATTGTTTTGTTGAACTACATAAGTAAAAACAAAAAAAACTTTTTTTATCTTTAAAAATACATTTCCAGATTATGTTAATGTTAAGCGGACAAAAAGTGTTTTGGTTAATTTGAGTTTGTGTTACAGGAACTTTACATTTTACAGGCACTGATGTGAGAAATCTTACCTTTTACATGGTTTCTAAAAATACAGTATATTTCCAAATTTCTTTGTGTAGCAGAAAAAAAAATATCTGGTTTGAGCTGAAGAAATTATTTTGGCATAATGTTCAATCTGGTACACTCCAGGTGTCTAAAACATACATTTGTGATTGTGTTGAAGTACAACTACACACAAAAAATGTCACTTGTACAAAAAAAAATAATAATAATGATGAAGTAAAACAAAATGTGCAAATTTACATTTCAGGTAAAATATTTACACTTTTTTTAAAAATTGTTTTCTGTCAAAGTTTGGGAAAATGAGATAGTTTTATTGTTTTCTATGGCTGCGTTACAAACAAACCATGCTTAGTGATTAAGATGTAAAATGTCAAACCCTCTGTGTAATTAGTTATCAACTTAATCGCCAAACACTCAATTTTAAAATTGGTTAATGCCTGTTACGTTTGTCTTTGTTGGATGTTTTTTTTTTGGTTTTGGTGTGAAGGCAGATCACCAATGACTGCCAGCAGAACCTCAGCACCATCACTTTAAAATGTTTCATGTGATTTGTAACCTTTAATATCAGACTGATTAAGCTTGACAAGTTTGTCAGAAAACCTCTGTACATTTTTTAACCCTGATCTGTGTTTACGTTAGTAATTAATAAATTATGTAATTATAAAAAGGTAGTTGGTTTGCTTTGGTTAATTATAACTGTGTTACTATGCTGCTGTATTTAAAGCAGCACTCTGCAAATTTGCTGCCTTCTCACCATTTCTGGCTTAGACTACAATATTAATTATTTTTGTAAATATATACAAATATAATTGTTTCTTAGGAGACAAGGCTGAAAATGCATTCAGTTCTTTTTCCAAACGTATTAAAGATTTTGAAAAAGGGTCTATTCAGAAGCAAAGAATAACTGGTATGTGGTTGGTGATGGGATCCAATGCAGAGTCAGAGTATATGCTGGTTTCTCTAATGAGGGGGAAGTACAGACATACATCAGCTGGACTTAATGTAGCGGACCCTCCATGGGAACCTGAAAATGGATGGAGAGAATGTGGTGGAGTGGTTAGAGGTCAAACTAAAATGGAGCAAAACAAAGTGAGGCCGACTGAAACGCTGCAAAGACGGGGAGAAAACAAAGACCTGCTTGAAATCCTGCCATGTGTACAGACAAAATCTGTTTTTGTTTTGTTTTGTTTTTATGCATGTTCAACATTTCACATTTTTTTATTGTTTTTATTTTATCACTGCTTAATTTTCAACAGTATACAAAAACAAAACAAGCTAAAACAAGTTCAGCTTAAAGCCTAACAGAGTTTATTGTACATCTGCTGACAATTGTCAAAAAGAACATTGCTGTTGAAACAGCAATAAGAGAGGAAACCATCTTCCTGAAGATCTACTTTCTGCTGCGTACTCTTTCAGAATGTAAATCGTAATGTAATCCAAGACACCCAGCATCCAGATTGCATTGCAAATGATCCATCTTAAAATAGTCAGCAACCAGCTGCAGCCTGTTTATTAACTCTGAGCCAAAGTCAGAGTCATATCATAGTTAAAACAGCATCAAAGCTGTCAGTTCACAATTAGGAGTCTGGGCAGTCTGTCATTTTGGCTGGCTCCGACACGTCGTGAAACTACAAGCTGTGAAAGTGTATTCAACATATGGCAGTTAGTGACTTTTCTAACATAAGTTGAAACAAAAAAAAAAAAAAGCTCTGACAGTGTTGGACTGTAATTTATAGTCTGGATTCTTTTTTTAGGAACAGAGGAGGGAGCAAAAATAAATGGAAGTGTGACATAAAACAGAACAGAAAAACACCAGATTCATTGCTCTGTTTATTGTTATGTCTTAGTTGTGTTAACCTTGTTTATTTTTATTTGCATACTAGAGTCATTTGGATTTTTGTGTGTGTTTTGGAGATGAGGTATGTGTGTGTATTTTCCAGCAATAGATCCATTGATGGATAATGAGGTGGGGCTTGTGTAGTGCTTACTTACTACCCACAGATGTCATCAGATCCCAACATATTCATAATGGAGTTTGGAGGGCTGAAAAGACTTGTGTTCTCCTTGTTACTTCTTAAACAGATTCTTGTAATAATGGTGGTTGTTGGAGGCAACTGGTCCAGTAGAGAAACCTAGACACCCCTCTCCCCAGTGACACTCGTTCCACCTGGGGGATCCCCATGGTGTTATTGGGACAAAAAAAATATGCATAATCCCTCCAGCAAGTTCCAAGTCTACCCTGGGGTCTCAGTGAAACATGCTCAAAACTCTTCTAAAGGTAGGCATCTAGCCCAAACCATATCAATTGATACCTTTTAATGCAATTCTTCCAGTCATGATCCAAACTTTACGATCATAGGTGAAGTCAGGAACATAGCCCAGAAAATCAAGTGTTTTACCTTTCAATTCAAGTCTTTCTTCACCACCACTGACTGAATAACATAATCATTACTGAGGAATTGGGTTGTCAAAGTACCTTGAATCCCAAAATGTTAACTTTCTCAGTACAATGTGTCGTAAATCGTTCTTCTCTTTACTTAACAGTGATCATATTATGGAAGCAAATCTAGTCCACAAGCTGCCATCTTCCTTCATGTCAAGAAAACATTTGAATGATCTCAATGTGAATTAGTCTAACTGGAACTACAAAGAAAAACTGTCATTAGGTAAGTTTAAAATTTTTTTCTAAAAAACAAACAAACATGCAACCTAATCAAAGAACAGAATCCAACTGAATTTTTCTATTTTTAATTTTTCTATACATCTGACATAAATTTGACATCGAAAACATATCAAAAAAGCACATTCATTTCACATTTGTGCTCACTGGGCACTGCAAACTATACTTTGGTACACGCTTTCATACCAGGTTAGCTCACAAATCCAACAGAATGAACACAGCTTCTTTGCTTTAAGTCTTGTCAGAACAGAAAATTTTGCAGACATAAAACATACATTTTTTATATACATATATAGTACAGTTTGGAATTCCTAGTGATAAAAAAAATAAAAATTGCACTTATGATCTCATTCAGTGATTTTTTTTGTCAACAAACATCACACAAAGTTTTCACACACTGTCAGCTGGCTAATAGTTAAACACAAGGAGGTTGTCCGCTTTATAATTCAACAAAATACATGTGAACTCTAATAATGATCTGAATCTGTGTTGAAATATTTTGCCTTGATGCACGGTTGGTGCATCAGAGTCAGTATTTTGTCGTATCTTCCTTCATAATGTGGCTGTAGGTCGTGTGAGTTAAAGAAACACAACAGTCATGAGGAATAGTTCAACTCCAGTTTGGGCTGGAATCAAGTCTTTCTTTTCTCAGCTTTGATCTTTTTTTAAATAGATTTTTCAAGCACAAACTCAGCCATTTTTCACAGTTTTTCTTGTAGTTTGGTCCAGTACGGACCTTTGAAAATAAATTAAAGACTCCCCGGGCCCTCTAAATGTCAGTCTCTTTCAGGCCGTAACAGTCTGCCAGATCATAGAACTGAAAACTGCTTGACTCGCACGAGTTGTAAATCCCCATAGAGACTGTGTCTACTGTATCGGTCCGGCCCAGTGCAGGCGGGGTGACTTTTCCTGCCCCCCCTTTGATTTTGTTTGACAGGTTGTTCACTTTTTCTTTGAACTGAAAAGAGGACTTTTGCAGCGGTGGAAAGAAGCTCCATCTCTTCAGACCTAGCGAGCACCGTTTCCTTTTATGTAACAAAGAGCTACCAGAGGATTCATGCACAGCGAAGCCAGCGCTGTAGTCACCCCTCTGATCCCTCGCCTTTCCCTTCACTGCTGTCCGCCACCTCTGGTCATAGAAGCGACGAAGGACCCTCCGTTTCTGGTGACACTGGCACCTGAGGATTCGAGTGAAGGCCCGGTGGAACTCTTTGCTGGAGCAGGGGTAGATAATTGGGTTGATGCAGCTGTTGAAGTATCCTAGCCAAAAGACAACCTTAAGCACAGTTTCGGATGGTTTCAGTGACGGAAACAGGGAGCCTAAAACAGAGGTGGAAAAAAAATAGATGAAGTTACGTTTTTGTACAATAAAAACCTATGTTCATGTACTTAAAGGTATAGTTACATTTCTTTAAAGAGGGGTTATGTGGAAAGGGTGTGAACAATTATTATCTCACCTGTTGTAAAAGGCTCTTTGACCAATGTCAGTTTCGAGAATTACTTTAATTCTGACCTTATGGATGAACTAATAGCTAATCTGATTGTGGCCATTTTAAAACAGCTCCAGTCACAATATCAATATAGAGCAGTGGTGTCCAAAGTCGGTCCTCAAGGGCCGGTGTCCTGCATGTTTTAGGTGCCGCCCTGGTTCAACACCGCTGAACCTAAGGAGTGTTTAATTAGTATCAAGCCCTACTGTGTTCAGCTGTGTTGAACCAGGGCAGCTCATAAAACATGCAGGACACGGGCCGACTTTGGACACCATTGAATATAGAGGTTCATGCTAACAATTTTTTTTACATTTTTACATTTTATCAATTATATCACTGTCATTCACATCACAACTTGAAGTGTAGGCAGTTGGGTAACTGTAGTACCCTTTACACAGCCTCATACAGGCAAATAATAATTCATTAATCTAGCAGAAAAATCATGATATTCCTGCCAGAGTATCAGTGTAATGTAATTCTGACAGAGTTGTAAAGGTTTATAAATAGCATTTACATGAACCGCTAATTGATTTTTGGCATAGCTCTGGAAATATGTTTCAATTTATGAGTGCCGTGAGCAAACCATCCATCCATCCATCCATCCATCCATCCATCCATCCATTTTTTTCCATTATAAATTAAAAAGATAATTAATTAGGCTGTTCAAAAATGACTTCTTAAACTGATAAAAGTGTGCACAAATCTACATCTGCCTTTGCATAAAACTTCTTATAACATTTTAATACTCAGACAACACAACTGAAACTGCTGACTGATGACATTTGAACTGTACTAAAAAAAATAAATTTTAATTCAACATGCATGTTCTCACAGACAGTGTTGTTTTTTTTATGTTCCTTATTACCTACCATAGTATTTTCAGTATGACCTGTTTTAAATTGCAGTAATTTGTGGAATGATGCCCATCTCTGTATAAACTCTAATTGAACTCTGCCGCTGATATGCAGCTCAGAGCTTGTGTCAGATCTCCACTGCTTTGGTTCAGAAATGCGTAATAGTCAGCTCAATTGTGTTCGCACAATGTGGAAACAAATGAAATGGCTTGTATGTCATTTTCAGAGTAATGGCTTCATGCTGTTTTGACATCAGCTACCAACAACACACTGTGCGCAACAAATGCAAACAGGGGGAGTGTGCCATCTACTGAATCATAAAGCAGCAGAATGGTAGAGCTTTCTGCAGGTTCAGTCTGGCTTGTGTGCCAATTACTTACTAAATCTTACTCTTACATTGACTAAAAGACTGTATAAGGTCATTTTAATTCCAAAAAACTCAATATGAAGACGAATAAAGGCATTAATAGAAGCCAGGTTCTCTACTGAGTCTTCCCACTGAAATGACGTAACCCTGGAGGCAGACAGCACGATTCATCACTCTGACGCAAAACCACAACTCCATGACAACAGGTAACTGTCTTTTTTTTTAAT
The DNA here is from genome assembly GCA_031762495.1 of Anablepsoides rubrolineatus. Taxonomy (NCBI): domain Eukaryota; kingdom Metazoa; phylum Chordata; class Actinopteri; order Cyprinodontiformes; family Rivulidae; genus Anablepsoides; species Anablepsoides rubrolineatus. The sequence goes on along the minus strand of JARVGW010000427.1, from coordinate 24,232,899 downwards.
TTTGTTTGTTTACTATCAGCCTTTGTGAAACAAAGAAGAAGAAAAAATAGATATTTGCAAAGTGTTTGTTATTTTGAACCTTTTCTGACTGATTTTAGACATATAGGCGCCGGCCTAAGTCTTAAGCCAGAACTAAAAAAAAATGGAGCAGAAAGTGCTTTGAACACACTCCATGCAGGAGTCTGGAGACCTGTCAAATATGAGGAAATGTTTAGTGATGCCTCTTTCATGTGAGAAGAGAAAATCCTGAACCATCTCAGGGAAGTATCTCCTTCACACTTAAGGATCTAAGGTTGTGAAGGTCATTCCTTTATACCGAGATTTTAAAACCTGCACTCATAGGAACATAAAATACTGATGCATTAAAGATATGCAGACCTGCTTATATGCATGCAGATACCACTCTGACACTGAAACACTCTGTGGTGCTACTTAGCTAATATGGTGAATAATACTAAAAGCAAACATTACACTATTTATTTCAGACGAGACTTATGATGTGATTGTTTTTGTCACACAAAAGTGTGATAATGACTCTGCCTGTGTGTGTTTTATCATAAACCACAGATTTGGATGCAAATCTCAGAAAGTAATAGATGTAAGCCTACATCTGAATGTTATACACTTTTGAAAACAGACTCATTTAAAATAGCCACCAGAAGGACTGTACTGCTTCCAGTTTTACAGATTTTGGGCTATAATTTGGTGTGGTAGTAGCTAAAACAGATCCATAACTTATGCTCTCAGCAGTAAAAGATTACCCAAGGTCTGTGTTTACAACGTGGCCATTAACTAAAACAGTCAACTGTGTCTGTTAGCAAAACCTCTCAGGAACCATCAGACATATTTTAATTAAACTTTCAGAAAGTAATCATTTTGCTGACATTCACAAGTGATTGCCCCCGTGACCTGACCCCTGATGGAAAACAAATGGACGGACGGACTTGATTCTGTCCTCAAGAGCACACATTTTTTTTTCTGAAGAGGGAAATGCTTTAAAATGAGCAGAGTAATTTTACAAAAGCCCTCACACTGAGCTATAGATCATAACAAAACACTGTCTGTTTATACATGCTGATGAGGAGGAAATGCCAAGCAGTGCATCAATGACTAAAAGGTTTAAATGTAGTTTTAATGAAGGCACAAAATAATATATTTTTGTGTTTTTGATGTTTTGGTTGCTCTGGCACATTTGGAAATATTCTTCAGATTGTTTTAAGAGGAGTATATACAAAAAAAAAAAACATAGCTAAATAATAAAAGATGTGGTGAGTAAATAATAAAATACATAAAAAATGTAAAAACAAATCAAAAACACTGAGAACAGATGCAGCACAAAACAACTGAATGTATTTGAAAACCAAATACAAACAACTTGATTAAATCTAAGATAAAAGATAGAAAACACAACACTAACACACACACTCTATACGTTGCCAGTCAACATATACTGATCAATTAGCTGTGATGGCCATCTAGAAAGTTAATGAGTTGAAGATGTTCTGAAAGTTTTATTAAAATATGCTTAATGGCTCACAAGAGATTTTACTACAGATGAAGAAACACTAACATTCAAATATGGTGTGCCAAGTGTAAAATAAAGAAAAAAAGTGTTACTAACACATTTACATTAATTCGAACACTTTGAGTGTAAAACGTTCCCATTAGTTTCCCATTAGATTCCCACGTTTTATTATTATTTAGATCACTGCTCTTACATTTTGCTAGTTTTTCTTTTTCTTTTTTTTTTACAAAATGTTTAATGTAAATGTTAAATGTTATGTCTGAATTTTAAATCCTAAATGTAAATGTGTAAGTTAAATGTTAATGTTGTGTTTAAATGGTAAAGTTTACATTTAAGTATTTCATAAAGAAATGCAGACCTTGACTTTGGCGCACACCTTTTGTTATGATGTCATCATCCAGAGACAAAAAACAGGTGCTAATGCTGCTAACACTGCTAACACTTACCTGCAGTTGTCGATGTCTGAGTAGCACTTAAAACTTCTGGACCACATGTACCATTCATTTTGAGTTTAAATACTAAATGCCATTTTCAGCATCAATAGCAGTGTTTGCTTTTGTCGCAGGATGATGATGTCACAACAAAAGTTGTGCACCAAGAACAAAGGTAAATGTGTTAGTGACATTTTTCAACATTTTATTTTACACTTTGTACCTCATACATACACACACAAGCAAAAACAGCCTGTGTGTGTTGAGGCCACAGGCATTGAATTGAACAAATTCAGATTTTATATTGTAGAAATATTTGTAATGTTTCAGAAATTCTACTTAAAGATTAAATTGAGATTTTATTTACAACAGAAAATTATTCAGTATATTGGTTGAATTATGTGTGGCTGCTCAGACATTTCTTGATATTTATTTATAAAAACACCATGTTTACGCCTTTAGTGCATTTTATTTTTAGTCTTAGCTTTTCACAAAAAGAGAGAAAGGAGGTTTTTTAAAGAACTGAAAGACACTTTTTCTGGATTCATGCTGTTTATAATGTTTTTAAACAAGCAAATTTTATGGAACCAGAGCATTAACACAAGTAAACCTGTGTCAGGGGAATCTCTCTGGACTTTCAGATGAGTCAGACTATTGCGTCTAAATTTACATCATCATTGAGAAAAGACCTGGTTGGCATTGACGTGCTATAATTACAGGTCTGTCTCTCTGTGAAAGGTTACTCATTATTGATTATCTCTACCATCGACCAACATCAGTGTGTCTGATGAAGTGTGTGCGAGCCCAGGCGAAAACACTCTACACTCATCAATCAGTCATAAAGGACTCGGCCCGCAGAGATAAACAGGTGGCACGTCATTAACCCCCAGTGGGAACTTCATGGTTTTAAAAATACAACCTTTGCATTCAACAGGAAACGGTTTGTTGGACTGAAGGTTTTAACACTGAGTTATAACTCATAAGAGCTCTAATTAGAGTTTTATTGGCCTTTCCAGACAGCTTTATGATACTCCAGACACTTATCTTCCTGATTGTCTGATCTTAATTATGCAAATTAACTTTTACAGGGAGTCAGTTACTCTAATGTTAAAATGTTGGTTTTGCTGAGAATATAATCTGCTCTTGGGGAGCAGGCTGAATACATATCTGTTTGCTCACTTTTTAAAATTGTCATCAATATGACAAAAATGAATCAATTTCAAATATTCAGAACCAAGGAGTTTAGCTGTGATTCTTGTGTTTACTCATCCCTGCCCTTTATCACACAAATAAAGGTGCCCTTTTCCTCTTTGTTGAATGGATGACGTCTTTAGTGGCACCAGTTTTGTCTTTTTTTTTCATCAATAGGCTTTGATTACAATAAAAGCTATGAGAGATCAGAATTTTTTGTGTTGTTTTGTTTTGTTTTACAATCCGTAAGACATTTACTCAAAGGCAACATGTTTAGGTTTGAAGTTCCACGTTTTAAGGGAATTATTGGTGACTGACAGATTTTCTGTTTTGTGGATGTTTCTAAAAATGCATTCAATATTGTAAAGATGACCACTCTTCATGGGCTGAAAAGTTCAACTGATTTTAAATCTATTTTAACCTTCTGTCACAAACATGTGAAACTGAACTCTCCGTAGATCTTTTTGTTAGCTCTCTGGACTCAGAGGCATTCAGAGTTCTCATAAGAACACAGTTTGTTATGGTTAATTCTTCAAAATGTAACAATAACAGCCTGAAAACATTGCAGGCTGTGTCATTTGACAGGGATATTAATTAGGGTGAAATTTTAATCAAATTTAACATAATTATTATTAATGCAATCTGGTCAGTTTTTAACAATGTACTTATGTAATGGATATAATTAAACTAATCAAGTATGAAGTGGTCTTCAAGTAAATTCAGGAAGTCATGCCTCAAAACTATGTGTGTGCACAACAGTGTGCTGTTTTGAATGTTGCAATGACAAATGAGGTTTATTTCTGTTTTTGCTCACATGTTTATTGTTGTTTTATGATTTGTTTTTCTTTTTTTGTATTTTAAAGTTCAACAAAGTAGCTTACAGGCATAGAAATTTACAGTGCAGTTTATTTTATTTGAGTTCGATCATCAAGAAGTCAAAAAGATGTTAACTGGTTTATGTGGCTTCGGTGCTTTGGGTTTGAGCAGCAGAACCAGAGATATAAAAATAGAATAAGCTTCTGCATAGAAATAGAAAGTATTCAATCACTCTAAAGGCATAAATTAATTATTTACACAAAGCACATTCATTTCCTATATCACCTATTTTTTGATTAATCTCAGATGAAAATGTGAGATCTCTCATGATCTGTTAGTGGCCTGTCATTGTTAATAGCTCTCAGCTACAACATTTGAACATGTGTAAAATTCAGGGAGTTATAGACAGTTTTGTGCAAACTAAGGTTGATTAGTTTTGGCAGCCATCTTGAATAATTCAGTTGAACATCAACAAATTACTTTCAGAAAGTTTCAATAAAACTTGTCAGTAGTTTATGAGATATTTTGCTAACAGACCAAAAGGGTCAATGCCAACAGTGTCAAAGTTTTGAGGAAATATTTTTGCAATGAGTTGTTCTTCAATACTGGTGGTCATAATGCTCAATTACAATCACACCAAAGTTTAGCTCATTTGAACTGTGGTGGCCATCTTGAATAGGGTTGACTCCAAGTGCTTATAGGTCTGGTTTAGTTGTCTTCCTATTTATATTAAATCCTTTACTTTGTAAAATGATTCAGGACATGTTGGGGTTATACAGTATGTATGGGCTTTTTCCCCCACTAGTTTTTCCTACAGTAACAGATATTTTACATTTTTAGGATACTAAATTTCTCAATTTCCCAAAAGCATATATTTACCTGGTATGATATGGAGAAATTACAACACAATTCAATGTTATATTATAGAACTGGATCCAAATATTGACCTGTAACCCCCCCTAACCCCCCTGCAAATTACGCACATGTTGACTCCAAAAGTTAATGGTTGTAGACGTACTTTCAGTAATTCATTCCTGATTTGTGATGGCCTTATATAATTGGGTTTACTGTAAAAGTCAATCATTTGTAGATGTGCATGGGATAATTACTTTCTGACAGTTTTATTAAAATCCGTTATGTGGTTCATGTAATATTTTACAAACAAAGTGAGAAAAGCGCAACAACATTTTCGCACTTTTGCGCACGGCGGCGGGCGATAATCCTGAACATACCTAAAGGTAGAAAGAAGAAAAAGGGCAGCCAGCAGAGGATGAACATCCCCACCACGATGGCGAGAGTTTTCGCCGCTTTTTTCTCCCGGGAGAACTTCATGAGGCGCACGGAGAGGGAACTTCGGAACGGGTGGTTCTTGCTGCTCTTGGAGCTGGCGGGGCGCGCGTCCTCCAGCACGCTGCGGCAGTGGATGCGCAGCACCACCTCCACAGACTTGTCCCTCTCCCGCTTGACCCCTGCTTCCAGGCTCCTGGTGGTCCTGCGGGCAACCACGTACACCCTGAAGTACATGATAAGGATGACCATGAGCGGCAGGTAAAAAGAGAAGAGAGAGGAGAAGAGCGCGTAGCCCGGCTCCTCCGTGATGCTGCAGATGCTGTCGTCCACGGGCGGGGGTTCCTTCCAACCCAGCAGGGGTCCCACGGAGATCACCACGGAGGAGACCCACACCAGCACCAGGATGGCCGCCGCTCTCCTCTCCGTCATGATGCTGGGGTACTTGAGGCAGTACTTCACCCCGATGTAGCGGTCGATGGAGATAATGCAGAGGCTGAGGATGGAGGCGGTGCAGCAGAGCACGTCCACAGCTGCCCAGATGTTGCAGAACACCCGGCCGAACGCCCAGCAGCCCAGAACCTCCAGGGAGGCGGAGAAGGGCAGCACGATGACGCTCAGCAGCAGGTCCGCCATGGCCAAGTTAACGATGAAGAAGTTGGTGATGTTCTGCAGGTGCTTGTTGCACACCACGGACAGGATGACCAGGATGTTCCCGACGAACGCCACCAGGATGAAGGCGGACAGGAAGATCCCGACCCCGACAACCTGCGGGTCCATGATGGTGAAGTTCCTGCACGCCGTGAGGTTCTGGTCCAGGACGGAGTCGTTGAGCGCGTCGAAATCCAGCCCATAGTTGGTGCCATTAGTCAAATTAGACTCTGTCATTGTGCGCCATAAAGAGAACTTTTTAGGGGAAGTTTTTTTTTTTGTTTGTTTTTCTCTCAGGAAAAACGAGTGAAGCAGAACGCAGTCAGGCTTACTCCAACCAGCAAGACAACCAGGCGGCCGTCAGCGGGGTTAACCCTTTCCACCATCAGGAACGCAAATCCTATTAATATTAATAAGCAATTAAAGCAATGCATCCACATGCGCGTCTGCTTAATTGGACAAATGTTTTCAAAGAAGAAAGCTCACTGAAAAAAAAAAACCGAGATCCTTCAAGTCATAAGAAAAAATATGTAGGAAAATACATTGAGGTCCATATTTCTTATTCCATGCGAGTGTTTCCTGCTGCATCCTTTGGACCAACTCTGATCACAGAGTGGGAGCTGGTGCAGCAGGTCTGAACCCTCAGCTCCACCCACACGGATCCCATTAATGTTCGTCTCCACAAGAGAGCGTACACATCCAGACATGAACACCAGAATACTTTACATGACTTATTTTTTTTAATAAGCATTTATTGTAAAAGCCAAAAATGGCAACAAAGATATCTATATTGTTATTGTTTCATACAAGAATAAAGCTCCATCCCTGAAAAACAAGAACAAAATAATTCAAACTATAACCAACAAGTCTGAGCTGACAGTGTTATCATCAGAGAGCCCTCAGGCAAAGCTGTGAAGTTTCCCAGACACATCCAGACTTTGTGCGCTTTCAAAGGAGGACAGACCGGTCCAAAACCCCAGGGAGCCCGCAGGAAAGAGTCAAGGAGCAGGACATCATGTGGGGAAAATAAAAACCTCAACGTATCACTTTGTCTAGTGGGACTTAAACACCGGATCTTATTTAGATCAAATCAATGGCAAACCTGGAAAATGGTCAAAAGTATCAATA
>JARVGW010000427.1:24215753-24225770 GCA_031762495.1 Anablepsoides rubrolineatus | reverse complement strand
GATACCAAACAAGGCAAGGTAAATAGTTTTTAAGGTGGAAATATAAGGGTAAATTCAAAATTTGTCAAAAACGGCCAATTAGACCACAGACCTCAGAGGGTTAATGCACTCTGACTATAAACACCATCACCCCCTTTCATTTCATGTGAATTTATTTACAGGTTAACATTGTCACTTGCACAGTATTTTATACTATTTTGTGATAAAACTGAGTTTCACCCTTTTAATCAATAAACTTTTGTTTCTCACACAACAAAGAATACTCTCCCAATGATTTAGTTTGGCTTCATGACAAATTCTGTTATTATTATCATCATAATTTGTTAAGCCACGTAAATCTGTCCCATGAATGATTCTGGCACAAAGCAGTATCTACCAGTGTGGCAACAAACATTTCAAATGAGATTTGTAATGATAACTTTAAGAAATCTGTTGCAAAATATGTCTTTGTTTCTTTCTTTGCCAAACATTGCCAAAGCAGCCTGGTTTGTGAGTTTTGATTTCTGACTCACAAAGTTTGGATAATTTTACCCATATCGTGATCATTCTTCCACAAACTTCCCAAACATAATTAGCACCCCAGCCTGAAGTCATCTACAAGACCTTTCTCCACATTGGCTCAACAAACCACCTGATGTTAATGGAAGTCCATCAAATTACACCACCGCCATCCAATTTATGGGAAATTTAGAGTGCACCGTTCAAATGACTTTGCAAATGAGATGGAACGTCACAAGATTTTTTTTTTGTGAGCTTTCTGTCCAGCAGTGTGATTTATTCACTTCATATCTGCAGCGATGCCTCAGGAACAACCTGGGTCTGAATCTCATGGCGGTCCTTCTGTTCCAACTCACTGTGAGTCTGTACATTCCTACTGCTTGATTAAAAAAATAAAATAAAATCATATTCAGAGACCAAAAACTCCAGTGATGTGAACACAACTGTATTAGTGTTGTGTAGTACCAGTTTTTTTTTAAATGCATTATGTACATTACATATACATTGTAAATTGTGGACAGTAATTGTTCTTCAAAGGACTTTCCTTATAAAAACTCTTGGCTACACTTGGAAACCTTGTTTTCCTTGCAGTAAACAGAAAACTATTTCTTCTGACGGTTGGAGACAAATAAAAGACAATACTTCAAACACTACAAGTTCCATCAAGTTCATGTGTGATCTAATGTTGCATAATATCAAACAAATTGGCATTTACATTTGGCCATCAACTCAAACTTTCTCTTTTCTTACTAAAATATGATTTTAGTTTGAGCCTTATGCAACAAAGGCAGTGGGTGATATGCATTCCTTCAAAAAATGCTAAGCATTTATTTTATTCTAGAACAGGAATAGACAACTGGAGGCCCACGGGCCACATCCAGTCTGCAGGTGACTTTTTAGGGTTAGTGTTTTTTTAATTATTAAAAAGCAATCAAAGCAGCTCTTAGGATCCAAGAGCTTTTAACAGCACATTGCACAAAACTAAATATGAGGAATTTACTAAAGTTGCAATAAACAACATCAACGTTTTTTTACTTTAACCACAAATACTTAAATTGTCCTATGCAGTTGAACTGCTGCTCTCTAAAGAAAGTGTTTATTTTTTGTCTGCTTCAAACATTTTTTTTTTTACTAAACACGAGTGCAACTGTTGTACATGCATTTGAGCATGACATATTTTAAGTTACTGCATTGTTGGTCTAATATTAACAACAAAAATGTTTAAAATGGTAGTTTTATTACATTTGGGTAGGTGTGCAGCACATGTGATCCTTGGTGTCAATAAAACAAATTACAGCCCCTTCCATCATTTAAGTTGCCCATCCCTGTTCTAAGACATAAAACACTATCACCTCACCTCTTACCTGGAGAAACTTTTTGTCACTAACGGAAACACTTTGATAAATGCCCATGAAGTTTTGCTGACTGCGTATGTCAGCAGCATTGTTTGTTGTGAGCTATAAAATGCTTTACTTACTTGTTAAATGAACTCCCACTGAATGTGCATTAGTTGTTTCTGAGCAGTTTGTTTGTGTAATTCATCATGTTGTCACAGTCTGAACTCCATGATGCTGTGCTGCAGTGCTCACTGAGCCAAACAGCGTTCCCATTTCTGTGCCTTAATAAATATCTCTCTGGATTTCAGGGTTTGGAAAACTATCCAGGAATCATTTTTTTTGCATTGCAGAATTTGGGGTATTTTGGTATAACATGGTGCTGTACAGTTTAAGAAAGGCATCTTTTTTTTTTGCTATAACTATCTATATGCAGTTTGTGCATTGTGCAAATAACAAAATGTCATGAATATATATTAATAAAAGGAATGCTTATATTTTATATGTTTGTGTCATTTCAAATGTTTAAAAGTGCATTTCAGTCTGACAAAGAGCCAGGAGAAGGTGATATGCTGCCTACCCATTCTTCAAGTTCCATTTGTGATGGTGCTGAACCATACATTTTCACTTGGAGACGCCTCAAATACAATTTATTTCTCGTCAGTGTAGCAATCTGTTCTGGACTTTTGACTGTGTGCCTTCTTATCTGTGCTCACCAGAATGCTGGGACCCTGTTGGCCACAAGTCACGTCATCCCTTGATATCACTTTCAACACAACTGTTAAAAAGCTCTAATGTTGGAAAGGGTCAGCCGGTCACAGTTTTCACATGCCTCTTCATATGTTATTGTGAATAAGACTAATAAGCATCTTATGTATGGTTTAAGGCAACAAATGCATTTAAAACACGTAACAATGCCTTTTTTGCCTTTTATAAAAAATTATTTGCTTAAAACAGTGCTAAGTTTTATTTTGCTGTAAAAGTGATCTAGCATAATAAATGATATACTTCTCACCTTTTCTGCATGCAGCAGTGTTGATGTTCACCTTGCAAATGTGCCTCAAAAAGCACTTTATTCCGACCAGGGTGGTGTTTTTTTTTATTCACTCAGTGCCTTGATGATTTGGATGAAAATGGAAGGCTTTATCACTTTGTTCCAATGCATGATTAGTGCTGTTACAAAGGGAACACACATTTGCAGGTGGAGTATATAGGGTGGTATCATGTTTTTACCTTTTTACAGTAGTGCCGTCCAGCTGGTGCATTATTGTCTATAACATGTTTTCACTAATACCTGTTTACATCTACGAATCAAACTCAAAACCAAATATACCACAGTGCATTTTGACTTTAAATTGATCATAATTGAAAACTCTATATCAGTTAACATTACATCCATTTTTGATGTACGGCAAAAGAAGCGCCTGTTTTTTTTTGTGACCCTAATTAAAATGTTTGAAAAGAGTGTCAGATAAGGACAGCTGGGAAGGCATCTGTGCAATGTAAATTATATCACGATCGCCTGTCTGGGTCTGTATGATATCAGACATGCTGTTTATCTAAAATTCATAGAGACTGTGGCACTGGACCTGAGACTGTCCAGGACAGTTTACACTGCAGGGACTCATATTTTCTCTTGTGTACGGAGGACGCAGGGCGGAAGTATGACTCATGATGTGAATATGTGTTTTAAAACAAAAACTACACTATTATCAATATTTGTTTTGACCAATAAGTGAATAATGTTTGTTTTTACCCTCATTGTATTCTGGACAAGTTTCAGTTTGTTGAAATGTTCAGTGTTCAAATCTAGCTTCGTCTGAGCTGTGCTCTGCACTCATTTCAGCAGCTAACATTGCACACTGGAGATATTTCACTATCACAATATAAAATGTCATTAAATATATTAATATGGCTGGTTTTCTTCTATAGATTTAGCAAAAATGGGTCTAGATCTGTGGAGAAATCAATGTCTTTTGCTGAGACCAGACTGAAATAGTGGTTGATCACACCTGAGGACACAAACAGGGTCAGTTTGGTCTGATGATTTCATTGGCAGAACGTGACAATAATATTGTGTAAACACGTGTTGTATTCATGGCTCCAAACATTAGCACGCTGATCAGCAGCGATGGTCACTTCATGGCTGCACAAACTGAGCAGCAGATTAACGAGAGCCATCCGAAAGAAACACATCTCCACTAAATCCCCGAGGCCATATCTCTAGGCAGCCCATTGTTTCTCAGACAAAGGATATATGGAGCTACATTAAATCACTACCTGCTGGTAGTTTGCCGGATTGAGAAACTGTCAGATTGCTTCCTCTGGCTGGCTTGAAAGAAAGCTTTGTGGCTGTAAACGAGAAGATGGGAAGCTGTGGCTCAGGTGTGTGAGAGGGGGGGGTCATTAGCGGTTCAATTCCCACTTTCTGCTGACAAAATATCTAAATCCCTCTGCGGTACACAAAACTCCAAATTTCTTCCAACCGTAGCAGGCCAGTAGGTGATGTTGCATCCGCGACTGAAAACTGCTACTGTGTGTTTGGTACGTTTTTGATGGCTAATTTGGGCACATCATGTAGCAGCTGCCAGCAGAACAACTCCTCAGAGTCTTTGATGAGTCAGATTTAAGAAGAATGTGGGGTTGATGGGTTCCTGTAAAACTCTGGAGATGTCATTAAATTATTAGTTCTGTCCTATTAAGGTTAAATGACAACATGATACACCTGGGGCAATATGTCTTCTCTTTTTAATATTTCTTGAAGAGTTTTTATTAACTCATCTGAGTGTCAAAGTGTTTTGGAAGTTTTCTGTCCTGCAGCCTCTCCATGCCTGTGTTTTTAAAGTCAGAAGAACACATCTGACTAAATTTCCCCTTAAATAGAGTTTTTTATTGCATCCTGAAGGATGGCGAACTGGCTACATGGAGGTGTTCTCAGGTCAGCAGACTTGTCTGCTTAATTAAAAGTTCATATTGATTAGATCTCCTTCAAGATAACAACTGCAAGACAAATAGAATAAAGTCCGGAGGCCTTTCCGAAATGAATATCAATATCTGATTGTTGGACTTTAGTGGGACACAGTAAACCGTATGTTAGAGATACTGACAAGTGATTAATGAAAAAGGAACAAACTTTACAAAAAAAAGATCTATAAGAAGATCTGTTAATTACAAGTTTTGTTACATGTTACTTGTTGGGTACATTGCATTCTAACCAAGCTTTATGTGACTTATCAAAATGCAGCCCTAGTTTTTGGTCTTAACCAGTAATTTTTAGTTCTGCACATCTTCTAAGACTGTACATTACTCTTTTTGTAGGTAATGCATAATCCTTGTTGCAATCCCACCCCTATCCTTGTGTTCTTACTGCAAATTGGCAAGCAGCAGGTATTGTATGGTTAGCTGAGTTATGATTACCATTATCACAACTGCTGGTGAGATCTAGCGAGGCAGTCGTGTTACGAGCTTCTCTCCTGTCCTCAGATCACCGGCGCTGAGGACAGGAGAGGATGTTTTCAGCAGATATTCAAAAGACCTCCGAACATTCAGGGTGGGCTGTCTGAAAAAGTAAACGGTGAATGTTGGGGGCTTGAAACACTGGTTAAAACTGTATAAATTCACAATTACATTCATTCATTCTTACAGTTTGTCAACTCAGAAGATTTCTTTGATAATATATGACAGGGATGGGAAACTTAAATGATGGAAGGGGCCATTTTTTTTTTTTTTTGTTGACACTACCAGAGGGCCACATAGTGCTGCACACCTACCAAATGTAATAAAACTTTTTTTAAAAGTTTTAAAAATAAAAACCATTTATAAACATTTACATAAACATTTTTAAACATGTTTATATAAATATTAGACCAACATACAGTGCAGTTACTTAAAATATTTCATGCTCAAATGCACCTGTAGCAGTTGTTTAATAAATATGAATGATTGAAGCAAACAAAAAATAAACACTTATATGCAACTTCAATAAATGTCTCATATTTAGCTTTGTGCAACATGTTGTAGAGGTGACTTATATTACAATCCTTCATGGCAGTCAGAGTCTCTAAGCAGAATAAATGCTTTTTTTTTTTGAGCAGTCGAGCACAATCGGTCCATGTGCCACCAGTTGCCCATTCCTGATCTATGATTAAAAACAAACAAACAAACAAAAAAGCAAATACTAAATACTCATAAGTTACAATGGCGCTCTTAAAAAATACTTCCAAATTTTCTACTTAATACTTAAACTTCTGTCTTCGTGGGCAGGTAACCTTGGATTTCCTGTGATGCTTTTCTCTCTGACATTGTGTAAATCTCACCTAATTGTGAGCCACTGACAAAGTTTACTGAGACAACCCTCCAGACATCTGCTCTGTGAGCTTTGACTGTCCACCAAAACACTCGAGTCCTGCAGTGCCTTTCTCACGCTACACGCACTTGAGTGTCTGCAGACGGAGAACGCGACCTGGTGAAATCAACACTTACCCTTTCCAAAAAAAAAAAAAAAAGAAGGAAAAAATAACTGTTAAACACAACAAACATTGATATCCCCTCGCCTGTACAGCGTTTCTCACTGCAAACTCAGATTTGTTTGTGCACTTGTGTGAGTGAGCTTTACACTTACAGAAAGAAGAGGGAAATATTTTGCATTCTTTTATTATCATCCACTCATATTTACATCCATTAGTCATCTGTCTGATGATTTAATCAGTGCGTGCATAATTAGAATTCATGACATTTTTAATGCTTCCTACCAAATTACAAGCACTGCCCTGTTGCCTGGGGTTCCTAATGTGAACCCAGGGGTTATCAATCTTCAGCATCCAAGACCATTTCTTCTTTGTTTTCTTTCCTTTAATAACTTCATATTAAAAACTCTTCCAACCAACAAACATCTAGTGTAGCAGTGCTGAGGTCTTAATCAGTTGGAAAGGTCAGATCTGCTGTGGAAAACCTTTAGCAGAGTTTAGAAAATGAGAGTTTAAGGCGTTGGAATTTTAACTTCACTGGCGGATGTGAAAAAAACAAACTGCTGAAATATTTTTGACAAGTAATCAATCAAATGCTTAGTCTTACTGTAAATAAGAAGGATAAAAAACAAAACAGTGCAACTTTCTATATAAGCTGAGAACTAATAATCAGGTTCTGCTGCAAACCAGCATTCAGAATTTATTTGGAAGTTATAACTCAGAGTCAAAATGGGGTGCATTCTACAGTAAAAAAAAGAAAAAAATATATACATATATGCTGTTTGATTAAAGCTGAATCAAATCAGCAGGTAAATTATGCTGTGTGTTAGACTTTGTTTATTTTGTATCTGATAAAAAAAATAGTCAGACTTTGTAAAGATGAAAAAAAAAAACACAGCATGAAGCCCAAAATCAAACTGTTTATTGTGAAAAACAAAAGAAAACCACATTCAGACAAGGTCAAATGTTTCATTTATTGGCTCCTGCTAAAAAAAAAGCAGTCAGACAATAAAAACCCTACAGTTCCATAAATTGTCAAAATCTGTCAAGTAGATATTAAATCAAATAAAAACTAGAGTCTAATTATAGCATATAGAAACAAATATATTGTTTAAATACAAATGTTTTAGTATTGCATAATGATAATCAAACAAAGGTTTGAGTTCTGGGTAGCACATATTCTATTAATGCTGTTATTTTTGAAATAGGACTTTTAAATGGTACTACAACATATATTTTTTCTGTACAACTATACTTCATTCACCATGGTATTTGAAATACTGCCTAATATTGTGAAATATCTTACCTGCACAGACCCAAGGGTAAAGAGTTTCCAAAATAATATTTGGTACGTGAAGAAAATGCATCAACAGAAACTTTTTGAGGTGAATTTTTAACAACATAATACAAGACATTGTATAAACTTAAACATTATAAAGTCTACTTTTAAGTATGAACATATTTTTCAGGACTGGCTAATGTTCCACAGAGGACAGACACAGCTATAAATGATAATCAGATGTACGCTGTCACAGAATATTAATCGCTACTGAAGACTGGTTAGAGCCTTATCTCTCTGCAAAGATTTAAATGCTAGCATTTAATTTGTTTCAAATGTCAACGTGTGAATTGCTGAATGAAGCAAAGCTTGAAGGCAAATATAAATACTTGAATTTTAAGTCCCCTGTGTCAACTCATCTCTGATAATTGCTACAAAAATATTCATCCCAGTCAAACCTCACACTTCTTAATACTATTTCCTTCCCATCTACTCATGCATTTATTTGAACATTTTCAAAGCAATTCAAAGCTAATGACCTCATTTGCTTCATGAAAGTGTCTCAGGTCAAGTTGGTGACTGTCCCTGAGCGTTCCACCCAACATTAACTTTGCGTGAAACCACATGAACATTAAGAAAAGTCTATGTGCTTCCCATCCAATCTGTCAAGCGCTGAAAGGATTTCATAAATCAACAAGACAAATCGGCAAAATCTAGGAGTGCAAAGCTTGCAGAAACTTAGACAAGAGTTGGAGCCAGAGGAATCCTGAGACCTTCAACCTGAGCTGTGTTTGCATTGCATTTTACTGTGAAAAGTTACACAAATCTTGGTAGTTTGCCCTGAGTTACGTAACATCATTAGTGCAAACTTCTCGGCTGGAACAGTGCGATGTCACAGGGCAGATTAAACAAATGTGCTTATTTATGAAACTGACATTTATGAATCGATGTTATGTTTGATAACATTATGGAAGGGATCTATACTGAAGGGTTGTTGCTAAAGCAATGTTTTGTGAACAGAGTAAGATGAGTGAGAGACAACAGGCATGGGAACAGTGGAATAATGCTACAAAATGTTTTCTAAAAATGAACATTGGTTTATTGTTTTAAAACTGTGGCAACATAATTTTGATTCACACTTTGTAAAACTTTCACAGATTACCTTTTGGGGACTGGGACCAGCTTCAAGTTATTGGGTTGCGATTGTAAGCCTCAATCTGCAGAGTCCTGTAGGTTTTAGTGTCTGACTGCTGCGCCAGCGAATCATTCATTTTTATTTTTTATGATGATGTATTGCACCCTATAGTAACAATGATAATGACAATAGATCATGAAGTCATTAAAAACAAAAATAATGTAAAAATGTATAGTAGATAGTAAAGTAAATGAAACTAGAGAATTTGCATTCCCTGCAAAAATGCACTGCGAATGCAAGAACAGCTGAAATTAGCTGTAAAAAAGCTGAATCTAGCAGAAAAGTAACTGCCAGCTAAAAAATACTAACATTGTAGAAAGTAGTCAAACTGAATTTTTAATAGAACTAAATTCTGTTTCAAAGCAAATTATTCAGATTCAAAACTTTAAATTCAGTTTCAACTTAGTGACATTCATTTTCAAACTAATGCTGTATGTGCAATTTTAAATTATGCACATACAGATTCAATCTGAGCAATTCAAATTCAGTTTCTGCTCGCACAAGTTTCTTCCCATAAAAAAACTGTGGAGGACGTTGCATGCCAGAAAACAAATGACACAATAAGCAGTATCATTACAATTAGTGACATCACAAAACACCCTTGGTGGTATTCAGTTATTAAATAATACTAGAAGATCCACTGAACTCAGCAGAACTAAAAACATGCATACAGATACTTAGCAGCAGCAGATGAGTGACTGAAATCATTGTGGCTATTTTTCTTTAGGGTTTCATATAGCAGTGTGGAGCCATTCATTTGTCAAACAGCATCTTGGGAAACATTCTTCTTCTGTCAGGTAGTTGTTGCCCGGGTGCTGAGGAAAATGGTTGTGGGGTTTGCAGGGGGGCAACTGATGTGGGTGGGTGTTTTTTTTCCATCATGCAGACTGCTTAATGCTTGTCTCATATAAAGACTGATGTTGATTCTCGTTGCTCATACGCAAGGCTACTACAAATGGGCTGAAGTATATGCCATTCTACTAAAAGACATAATTATTATTGTGTTATTATGCAGTTTTTTTCTTACCCCTCACACAGCTGAGGCAAAAACTCGGGCGTGGGAGGAGTTAGGTAAGGCCATGGAAAAAGACTTCCATACGGCTTTGAGGCGATTCTGGTCCACCATCCGACGTCTTTGGGGGGGGGGAGTGGTTCGCCATCAACATTGTTTATGGTGGGGATGGTGCGCTGCTGACCTCAACTCGGGACGTTGTGGGTCGGTGGGCGGAATACTTTGAAGACCTC
>JARVGW010000427.1:24194948-24209751 GCA_031762495.1 Anablepsoides rubrolineatus | reverse complement strand
CCTGCAGTCTCAGAGCGAAGTGCTCTGTTAGGAAAATATGGAACAATAAGATATTTGATATAAGATGGAGCTTGGTTGTTGAGAGCTTTATATGTTAGATATATGTTTAAATTATATTCTGAATGTGGAGAGAAGCTATATAAAGATAGGGTGTCAGGATGTGCTGGTTCCAGGGAGATAGGCGTCTGCTGCCCCACAAACCGGAAAGGAAAAATCAAATAAAGAAAAGGGACATATTGACTAAAAAATTCATACTGGCTGTCTTTTGAATTCAAAATGAACTGTTAACAGAGTCTTAAATGTCATGTGTCAAAAAAAAAAAAATCAAAGGAAAGCAGGGCTGATACTGGGAGAATGGAAAACACAATTGAGCACTTGTGGCACAAAATGAAAAAAAAAAAGCATGCATATAAAAAAAATATCAAATACAAAAGAAAAAAGCCAAACCAGCTGAAATGAACATGACAAAACAGCTGTACAAAACTGTCAAGATTATCAAACACTAAAACATATCAGCATAACAGACCTTAACATAACAAGATTGGCCCAACATGGAAAGAATGTGACTCGTAAAATGTATTACTCGTATTACTTATCCAAAAAAACAGCAAAAGCCACAGAGCCATAATTTGTATTATTAGACGAAAATTAAATTGTTAACTTCTCAATACTTAAGTGACATGTTTGAAATACAAACTCATATAAATAACTAATCCACAGGGAGAAATTTCTCATTAAAATAAAACTTTCTACTTCCAGGTTAGCTGTGACTCTGTAATGAAAGTTTAATAAAGAAGACTTGTGGGAAATCCATGCTCTTTCCCTTTTGTTCCTTCCAGCAGTTTTGCTTTTATCTACATTTACAATAACAAACAGAACCAATTAGCCACTATAACCTCAGCATGTTGAGGGAGGAATAAAGCCTCTGTGGCTGCCGAGTCCTGGCCTCAGAGTGTTCACACAGGTCGGTTCACATAACCTCCGTTTGGAGCAGAGGAACTGTTTCTCTTTGCTGTGCTGCCATTTGTGGTTGCAGCTTAGAGCGGCCACTATTCTGCATTGGTTTTGGATTGGTCCTCAATGTTTTGTCAGGAGAGTTGATGTGGAGAATAAATGAAAGCAGACAATGTGATCCCCCACCTATCTGTCAGAGAACTGGAAGAGGGACCAATTCTCAGTCTGTCAATGTTACCGTTACAATAACTACACATCTTCTGTAGAGAACTACACACAGGATGACAAGAGTATTTTTCTCCTAGGTTGAAAACACTATATCCTTTCATTTTACTTTAAATCAGTCAGTGGGTCTTTGCTGTAAGAAGATTTGGGACATTTTATGCATTATTTTATTAACCTCAGGTAAATCCCATTAAGATCAGAGGTCTTTTTTGCAAGGAAGCTCTAGACCTGAAGGCAATCTAATGTAAATGCTTTTGGTCTGTGGGGGAAACTCGGTGGCGGGCCGTGCATTTTAGTGGGGGAGAATGGATCTGCTGCGAGCCACGGAGATGCAGAGATAACAGAGTCAGTGGCAGAAAGAGCATGGGGGGCAGGACAAGGACAGGCTGCCAGCTCTGAGACTTCAGAAGTTTGAAGCAATCTTTTTTTTTTTTTTTAAATCTATAAAACAGTCATATAAGTCTATATGCAAAATGGAGGAAATTTTGTCTAATTTACAGACAATCCGTACAACTTCACATGATGCATTTTTTTTTGTGGCAGATTGGCTATATGTGTCATAAATCCTTACAGGTAAATGACAGTGCAGTATCATGCTTCAAATCCACAGAGCGTTCGGTGCATGTGTGTCTGTGAGCATCCTCCATAATTCATCAGTGTTATATTATAGTGGGAAAGACAAAAAATGGACAAAGTGCAGCTAAAAATAGCCCAGGACTTTCATTGGCATTCCACGTGGCTCAGATCCAAGACTTAATGGACATGTAGAGGGGACAATACGTCTAACAAGCCTTCATTTCAGCCAGCATCAGAAACTATAATGAAACAGCACTTTGTCTAAGTGTCCACAAAAGGCAGGAGAAAAAAACGTATAAATTTATTTAATCTTTCAGCTGAACTGCAATTAAATCTGTTGTTTTGTCGAGAGCAAGAGACAATGTGTTGTGGATAGTCTGAATCAGAGTTTGCATTAAGTGGTGCTTTAAAAGCAAGTTTCCATTCAGGGCAACATTAAAGCTGTCTAGGTTTTAATTCCAACTTTTTTTATTTTTTTTACAGAGGGTGGTCACTTTAAAAAAGTGGAAAGTTATTTTAAAGTGAGTGTGCAGAGAAATGGGCACTTAAAAAATACGAAGGAGACTATTCTTCCTGCTCCTCTTTTTCTTTTTGCTCCTGAATAGCTGAAAAAAAGTAGTTAATACAATTACTGATTCCTTTATACAGTTATGACAGTTTACAATCCAGAGCAGGACTATAGAACTGGTGGCCTACAAGCCATATTCAACCTGCAGATAACTTCCGTCGAGCCTGCCAATAAGCCCCCCCCCACCTCCCAAAAAAAAAAATATATATATATATATATATATATATAACTTAATTTAGTATAGAGATAATTTTACATTTATAATTCAATCAAACAATATAAATTTGTAAGGTAAAAGAAAATCTGGCTGTCTGGATGGATGGATGGATGGATGGATGGATGGGAACAACACTGGGGATGAGACACAGATCATCAAAGCCCCCCTACCCCATATCAACTAATGATATGACCAAAAAATATAAGCACGGGAGGGAGGAGGGGGGTTCAAACCACAGGATGCAGGGCAAGAGACCAAAACAACAAGGGACACAAGACTCAGGAGAAGACAGACTGGATGAAAAAAGTACAAGAGCTCTGGTGGGCGGTTAGCCTCGGACAATGCAGGTTCTCTGAAGGACGGCCCAGCCATGATGAAGCAGGTTCTCTGGAGGATGACCTGGTGCCCGGCCGAGGCAATGCAGGTTCTCTGGAGGATGGCACGTTCAAGGCAATGTTTCTCTCACACCATGCCAGATGTATTTATGGACATCAAGAGACTATTTGTTGGTGTTTTAGTTTTGTTTTTCCCAGGGTTCTCTTGTTGGTTTTGTTTACTCTTGCTTTCTGTTTTTCTTGAATGGTTTCATCTATTCATCCTGAGTCCTGTCTGCCTTGTGTTTGTTTCTAGCCTCTGTTCTGTTGTCTGTCTGTACCCCCTTCGCCCTCTGGTGCTTGTGGTTTTGGTCTTTAGTCAGGAGATGATCGTTAGAGAGGGGTACTGTTAGGATCTGTGTCTTATTTGTGTTCACGCTCTGTGTTCTCACTTTCATCCTGCTTCAGCTTGATCTTCAGTGTTTCCCTGTTAACTACTCCCACCTGTTTTAAATTGTCTTCTCGCAGGTGTTGGTGCTTTGAGTTTTTATTAGGTCTTCTTTATATTCTGTGTCCTCCTCTGTCTTGTCAGTCGAGAATTGTCCTCTGCCTGAGACAGTCATGAGTGTTTCCTCTGTGTTCTTCCCCTTGATGAGTTTTTGTAAGTGCATATACAGCTGCCATGTCGGCCTTTTGTTTTAGTAAATAAACCTATTTTTCTTTGACTTTTTTGAGTCTCCATGGGTCTGTTCTGCATTTGGGTTTCATCGTGACAAACATGACAGGCCCCTGAGGTGTTGGCTTTGAGTAACTGTGGTCCCCTAAGTAATTTAGTTGAATAGCGCTGATATAGAGTTTGGTTGGAAAAATTTAGGTCAAGATAATCAAGATGGTATAGCACCATATTTTAATCCAACAAAAACATGCATAAAAGTATCATTTTTGCTATAAATCTATTGGTATCTAAGTCTGCTTATTGAAAAACTGGTCTATTTTTATTTAAACTTCTTTAGTCATGAAAATATATGATGCTACACAATGTAAAATTATAGACATAGTCTTGGAGCCTGCTGTCAATCTCCCTGTTGACAGGGATGTTTTACTCTCCATATGTCTCCCTCGCCCTTTTTTCCTCATGTGTCTGAGTGTTTGTTATCCCCCTGTCTGTCACTGTTTCTGTGTTTTCCTGCAGGCGTGGCTTCCTGGTCTCCTGGGAGCGTTTCTGTCCCAGATGTTGCCTCATTACAGAAACGTATGTCTTCTCTAGGCTTCTCTCAACACTTTGCCAGATAGATTTCCCACTATTGGGGTAACCCTGAGGCCACTTTTTAGGGTCTGAGTGTATCTTTCTACCTTTGGTTTTTCTGTCCCACTTGTTTAATATTCACAGCCTGCAGATGGCCAGCCAAAAAATAGACAAATAATGTGATTTTTATGTTATTAGATCAAATAATTTAACTTTTCATGTTTGACGTTAACTCAAGTGCCTTTTTGATAAACATAAAACCTTGTATTTAGTAAGGAGTATCGGCTGTAAGCATTTTGATTCCAGTGTGAGAGTCAGAGTTGGAATTAAATACTGATCTTAATAACAAGAGCACAAGTGCTGCTAGCAGGAGGACATAGGCTTTGAGGAGATTTGAGAATCAAATCATAACCTGGAGGTGAATAACTCTACCTTTATCTTGTTGCGCCATGTCGACATGAAGCCAAGCATGCCATCAAAACATGAAGATTTACAGGAGATTTACTGACAACATGAATAATGCATGAAGTGGGAAGTCACTACTTTAATGTCCACGTTTCCTGCTGGAGCAAATGATAACATCACATCTTTTTGAAACACTGTTGCATTTCATTTGTGCAGTACACCTTTTAAACATAAAATCTTTTTTAGAGTTTTTTTCTTCCTAATGTGCTTGATTGAAAGAGAAAAGGAGACTCAAGGTGCCAGGAAAAGAAAAAAAAAAGCATGATGGTACAATACTGATAACAACTTCTTGGGGTTTTTGGTTTCATTAAACAGAAAAAAAACAAGGTTTCTGAGGCTCCTGTGGGTCACTGCTGGAGGTGTAATCAGATGAGCATTGAGGTGAAAAAAACAAAAGTGCCATCAAGGCCAACTTTCTAACATAAACTCCAAGAGTACAAGTTTGTGAAAAGAGGAGCAGGAATTATTGTCAGACCACTAATGTTTTTTTTGGTCATAAACATGATAAAAAAAGGCCAAAGTTCATTAATGCTATGTACAGTATATACATAAGCATGAGTGTGCACATTATAAATATGCCTGCAAAAGTTAAAATGTTAATAATTGTACAGTTCTCTGAGCACAAAGTTTTCCCTGATGCTCCCTGGTTGAAACTTTATGTCTGCTGATATTGTGTGACATGGTGATAGACTGTGAAGTCCTTCAGCACATCTCATTGCAGAAGTGCACCTTCTGCCGCAGGTGAGGTTTAAATAAATTATGTGACGTTATTGATTGATATTCTGAAAACCTCTCCTCTGCTGGAGCGGAGTACACTTCACCCTCACATCAATTACAATGAGAAATAAGGAACCAAAGAAAACATTTCTTGTCTCTTCACTAAAACTACTTTGTTGTAGAAAAGAATTGTGTAACGTGGGTTTTCTTCTGCTTTAAGCTTTTTTGTTTCACACTTTTACATTTTAGCTCAGACATTTAAATACACTTATTAGGGGCACGAATGTCACATTAAGTGTGGGTTTTTAAAGATCAATTTGAACCTTGTTTTTCAATGCAACATAAAAAAGTAATTAAAAAATAACCTGCATGCATACATTATAATATTCAGTACTGAAGGTTACTATAATTAAGTTAGGATCTCCTGATGGTGATCATGACTGACTGCAGCTGGCAATGTCTCTTGGCCAGCTTAAAACAGCTTTGTTTGACGCCACATGTTACACTGACAAATACTCAGTTGCCACCCTTAGATAAAAGAAAACTGGTTGGAAATGAAAACTGCAGTAAATGAAATTGACATCCATGCCGATAATGAGTGGATGGAAACTTCTGGACTCTTTGTAGTTTACAGTTACAAAAACAATCCTACTGTAGATTCTAATATTGGTTTTAGTTGGTCTTTAACTTATTTGCAGCAAACAAGATGAAAGTGGAAAAAGTCAGAATTTCAGTTTCATGGAAAATGAATGCAAAAGATGAGTCTGTGTTTATAAATAGGATGCTTGTCACGATTTGTCTTTGCTGTTCATGAGCAGCCCTGTGGCAATTCTGACACGTCATCATTTGTCATCACCCACATGTATGTTGAGCACACTGCATTCCAAGTACTGAGCACTGCATTTATCATTCAAACTGCACTATTGACATTTATCTGATAACATCTCAAGCCCACAAATTGAGCAAGCTTTTTCTTTCTGCATAAACAGTGATTACAATTTAGGCATTAAAGTGAAAGCTATGAAACAAGTGCGTGTGTGTGGGTGTATATGTGTTTTAAAACCACTGGAGGTATTACCGGTACCTCACTGTCTGGGACTGTTGAAGACAAATTGGGAACTTAAAATTGGTGTGAAATTCTGAAAAACAAAAAAAAAAACATTTTCTGGTCTGGGAGGTTTTCTGTTTGAGAAGAGCTTCCAAGCAGATATCAAAATACAATAATAAAGAGCTAGCACAATTTTAAACCATTCAGTTCATTCAGATTCTACATTTATCTGCTAAAATAAAAGTTTAAAGGCTGGTTAGGACATATTTAAATCAATATTATGATGATGGTTGGTTTTCTTGTCCCAGTTTAGAATAAAATGAGCTCTTTAACAACTCAGGTCAAAATAACACATGTCAGCTTTATGATGATCTAATTTGTACAAAGGTTGTATTATGTATGATCTCACATCAGATAGTTGGCATGAGCCACATGTGTTTGTTACAATGCCCTGCCAGCTGTGAGATTACTGATGTGCAGATGGGAAATGTAGTTTCGACAGGGTTAAACCCAGCAGCTCTGTGAACACAATAATAAGAGCTTAATGATGATTTTCATCGTTTCACTTAAATGCTGTCTGAGAGTTTAGATAACCTGAATGAAAAGATTTGTCTAAAACTTCGACAATAATAACACTCACATTAAAAAATATGAATGCCAGTAAATCCAACAGCAATTGCTTGCAAAGAAGAAGAATTTCCCTCAGGTTTAGGTGACTAGGAAGTTTTGCAGGAGCAGAAACTGGAGAGCTTTGTTCAGAGCACTCTGCTGGTTCCAGCGTCTGTGCTGGTGCATAATTTGTGTCAGCCGTGTCCACACCTCCTGACGAAAGTGTTGAAATTGAAAATAAAGATGTGCTGCAAACCAGCCAGGGCTGGAAATTTAATAATAATAATAAAAAAAACAGAAATGCCAAACAATCATTTTCTTAAATATTTGCCCTTTGTGTTGGTTACAAAATCCCTGCTCAGGTTTGGCAAATGGTTCTCTTGTAAGCAGAGGCACATTTCATACGTGTAAACCTGGACAACAGGTTTCAGTTCAAACAAAGCTACACTTAAAAAGTGGTCCACCAAAACTTCAACACACTTTAAAGCAAAATAACAATTGTCTTTTGAGATAGGTAATAATAAAACAAACATTTCAGCATTTTTGACAGTGCTCAACATGCACACTTGAATTAGTGAGGAGTTACAGTCACAGTTTGAATCTACTTGTTTTCTGCTTTTCTGTTGTGTTCTTTTACACCTTTCAACACAATGTGGCTAATTTAAAGTTTTAACTTTTAATAACTTCTAGATAGCCTAAGACGACGATAAAATAAATAAATAAAAACCTAAATACTCTTCTCTGAAAATAATTTAGATCTCATTTTCACTGATTGGAGATGAAACCGTAAAACATGTGTAATGTGAAGAAAATAAAACCGTTCTAAAATGGAATGAAGTTATCTATACTGAACCTTCTTTAAGATCTTTTAGTGAAAACTTTTGTAATTCTTTCAGATCAGAAAAGGGACAATTATATTTTTGTCCAAGTCTCTGTTGATGTTTGTTTATCCTGTCAGCAAAATATCTCATGAACCACTGGACAAACTTTAACACATCTCTCAGTAATTTTTGGATGATCTTTTACAACAGATTAGCTTTTGGTGTCAATAATCTGTCATAATACTAATGTAGCAATTTTCAGTCTAAATAGTATTACATTTATGTCATATTTCCTTCCAATAATGTTCCAGATTAAGAGTCTTACTATGTCTTTTCTATACAATACACTGTACAGATTGTTTTTTAACAAAAACAAGGAAACCAGCAGTGACCTATATAACAGGGAGGTGGTAAGACCACTGGGACTCCGAATCATCCTGTTCCCCTCTAAGCATTGAAAAGAGATTAATCTCTTGGCTGTTGTCTTCTTTAGTTGTGGGAAAATTCCTCAGATGTCATTAGGGGAAAGCTTCTTCCTTCCGGTCATACACAAAAAGTGTAAGGAATCTGAAGTAGAATCCCCCAAGTTTTCACCCCAGTGCACCAAGGTTAGGAAAAGTGTTACAACCCAAGAAAATATCACATGACCATTTGTTGATTTATTTCCCACCAGCCTGGAAAAACTGCCAAATGAGATTATACAATGTTATTTTTTTAATCTAAATATTTATCTTTATGCATGTTTTGATGGATCATATTTTGACAAAATAAAAGAGACATTCTTTGGATTCTTTCTTTCAGAGGAAAAAAAATTGAAAACTTGGTTTATAAATAATAAATGTATGATTGAAATAGAAAATAATAAACAATCTTAATGGATGGAGTATAGTTAAATTGTATTTTAAACCAGTTACATAAATATAAAGCTTAGAAAGTAAAGAAATATGTATTGTTTTATTTGCTGTGACAATGTTTTAGGTTCATAAATCTTGTATTATCAGAAAGCATGTTTATGGGTTCATGTTACTGCTTTATTATATTGTCATTTTTTAAGCTTAATTTGTATCAAACCTGAATAGTGTTTTTCCTTGCTCTAATGAAGTTGTTTTTATCCATATTGACAAAAATCCAAAAGCGTAGAACATGGAAACAAAATGTTGGATTCATGAAAAAAACACACAAAACAATATTTTTCTTTATTTCTTTTCCCAGGAGTGATAAAATAATAAGAGTTGACGTGTTGGGAGTGAGAATAGGACAACACAAATCAATAAAACACTGCTGTGACCATGCCTGAGGCAAATGAAAACATGATATCTAATGTATTTTTTAACAGGTGTCAATATGAGCTGTGATTCTCCAGTTGCAATACGCTGAATATATGGAATAAGAGTCCTTTTCAGTTTCAGTTTTTTGTTGTAATTCCCTCAGTTTGCCTTCATATGGTGTGTCTAACATCTGACCACTTTATAAATATGTACCTGGCTGTATAAACACTTTTGGATTAAAAAAAGAAGATGATTCACAACTTAGAACTGGAATCAGAAATCAAATTAGGATGGTAATAAGGCTCAGTTGGTCTGAATGATAAGCCTATAATCAATTTTTCAACACAAACCCAGCACCAGGAGAACAGGTCTAATCAGTTTCAGGCCATCTGTTTCTGCAGCAGGAGGATTGCTGTTGTTGGACCACACAGACAGTTTTTTTCTTGAAATCCTTCAGCTCCAGCTCTATTTTTCTCCCCTCTGCAGACCAGACTGTTACGTACTTTCTAATGTGCTTAATGCTGCTAATGCTCATGGCAGCGCTGCTGAATTCTCCTTCCCGTGGAGTCACACAGGAATGTGCACACTATTTGTTTCAATGATAGAGAGCGACAAGAAGCATTCTATTTCTGTTGTCGTACATGAATCTCACCTCATTTACCTCCAATTAAATTCAATCTGATTGAACTTGTGACCCACAGAATTATGAGAGCTGCCAAGAGTTGGATTAACTTCCCAGTTTGGAGGCTCCAGCAATAACTGTTGCAATTAATTTTTTGTTTATCTTCAGTAACCGTGTAATTACAGCATTAGCAGCAGAACCAGACAAAGCCCAGGAAATAGACTCAATATGTAACCTTTCATTATGACACTAGCTAGAGTGTTTGTCCGATTCTTTTTCCAGGAAGTTGTAAATCTCAACTTTTGTTTAGCTACTTACCAAAACGTGCAAGTTAACCCTGTTTGTTTAAAATGTTTTCAATGCAGCAATGAATGCACAACATTTCATATTAAATTATTGTAAAAAATAGCTTGGTTCTAGTAACAAATTTTAAAAATAAACTAATTTTTTTTTTTCTTCCTAAAAAACAACAAATAAGAGGAAGTTTTAAGAAGGCATCATCAATTTTAAGGACATTTCTTACATCCGTGTCTTTGATTTCAAGTCCTTACAAATGTTTGGCTCAGACTAATGCATCGACCAGCACTGAACTTAGTTAATGAGTTAATTATCTAGTAAATACTGTGGCTGCACACATGTTCAATGATACAACACAGGAGTGAACTATTAGGCACTATCTGATTAAAGCATGTTATCCAGGACACGTGATTCAGACAGTCTTTGAGAGGTTTCAGATGGCTTTAATTTTCCTTCAAAATAAAAAAAAGTAGAAAAATATGGCAAAGCATGAGCCAAAATATACAAGAAACATTTTCTCTGTAATTGTGGCGTTATAGAAAATTATTTGCTTCTTCTTCTACATTTTTTTTTTTGCTACATAGAAATCTTAAATTTATTTCTGGAACCAGTTCACTTAAAGAAAAAAAAAAAAGCAACAGACTGAAAACAAAAATCAAAGCTACTCTGCTGGAAAGCTAAGAAATGCACCACAGGAGCACGAAAGAGAATTATAGATCACCATTTCAGGTACATTCTCCTCAGAAACAAACAAACATACAAACAAACAAAAAGTAAAAAAAAAATAAAAAAGGGAAAGTAGTCAATAATTAAAAGGCAGTGCATTAGATCTGTTGGACTGGGTTGACCTTTTGGATGAAAGTTATTTTAACTTTATACATTATTAAGCAAGGTTGACCAAGTTATCTGAATTTCTGGTCTCAAGGTTTTCTGTTGTCATCTTTTTAAAAATTATGTTTTGCTTCTGTGTGTCATCCCCTGCCTGTA
Organism: Anablepsoides rubrolineatus; assembly: GCA_031762495.1. NCBI lineage: Eukaryota > Metazoa > Chordata > Actinopteri > Cyprinodontiformes > Rivulidae > Anablepsoides > Anablepsoides rubrolineatus. The sequence continues at coordinate 24,198,817 of JARVGW010000427.1, read as the reverse complement.
TTAGCACAATGTCATTTCACTACTTGGCAAATTTTAATGACATTCTCTAAAAGTATTCACTGGATGCACATCTATAACTGATCAACTTTTAAAGTCAGCCCAGTCTGTCATCTAGCACAAAACATAAGTAAATGTGTGTTTAGATGATGTCTTTGTTGTAATAATTCTTCCTGGCAATAAATCTTACCAAGCACCTGATTGGCAGCACCTGGAAGTGTCAATACAAACAGCAAAATAAGCTTATTTCACGTGCACAACCCACATACTCAGCTCTGCTGCTCATCCCACAAATGTATGTTCCTTAACAATGTGGTGTCATTGTTAAGGAAATAACAGACTTTCCATTGATATAAGATTTATTGCTATGAATGATTGCTATAACAAACACAAATGTCCTTATTTATTGAGCTAAGTTTACACAACGTGTTCCAAGTAACATCCGATCTCGTGGGATTTTGAGCTAAACAACTTTGAATCCATCATTTCTCAAATTAAAATGATCTTAATCTAAAACTCTGACATGAAATAGTGGGTGATATACATTCTTTAGCATTTAATTTGTTTGTTATATTTGATATCATGAATCCCACCAGTTTTGATCCTGTCTGATGTGACGATGGTGATCATCATGTGCAACAAAATCCCAGAAAACAGCCCGCTCTCATTTAATTAATGTAGTAGTAACCCACCAAGACATCCTACTGATGTTTACTTGGTGTAAGTCTTCCTGCTAAGCGTCAGTGATGGGATGACAACAGACCTGTGGTTTTTACATTATCCCTCTCCGTTTTAAATCATTTTTACAGCACAAAGGCTACATTACAAATCGTAAAACACATGAAATTAACTGTGCCCTGTTACAGCATTTAGGTCATGCACCATCACCCCTCTGTGCTTCACAAAAAACTTGTAATTATGAGGGAGAACTGAGAACATTTAAGAGTTGAGAGCTGCATTAAAAACAAATTTTTTGCTCAGTAGTTAGGGGATTTTTTAAGCTTTCCTGCTGGTTGTGTTGGTTGTAAACCATATATTTCCAGTATAAAATAACGCTCTGGTAAAGTTGTTTTTTGATTTGTCCTCTGTTATTGCATGTCGCTGGTGAAAACACAGTTTTTTTTAAATTAATTTTATTGTGTTTTTTTTATGTTCTTATTATTTTTGTTTTATTTTGATTAGGTTGTTGCCTTTTAAAAAGATCCACATGCAGATACTGAAGAGGCAAGTTCAGAATTCAAATTTGAACTTTAAGAAGGAAATAAGCAGGAACCCAAAGGCAACAAAACACAGCATAAAAAGGAAGAAACAGGTTTGGAATGGAAGACGGGAGAGTGATGAGCTGGAAACAGGAACTGCTGATGACATCTCAAGGCAGTTACAATTACAAGAGCATAGAAAAATAAACAAAATGCTAAAACATAAAAATAACACACAGCAGCTCAATATACAAAATGAGAGGAAACGCCCAAACCATGAGGTTTAACTGTTTATTTTCTTTAAATTCTAAATTGCTCAGTTTTACAGATTTTGAGCTAATCTTTTTATGGTAACTCAGAATCACTTTAAATGCTAATAATTATAAAATTATTTTAATGTGATAATTTCTCATATTTGTACATTGTCTCCTTTTTTGCATAATTCTGAACCTTTTATATGTTGAGGGCTTTGATCAACTCCTTCAGTTTTCTTGTCAATTAATTAGACTTTGACAACAACTTTAACTTTATGAGACATTTTTACTTTCATTTTTTGCATGAAAAGTGGCAGGAAATATGCATTCCTTCAACAAAAGCTAGACCTTTATCTATCCCATCATTCAACAAGTCCTTCCTGCTGCCTGAACAACTCCTCTTCTTGTTGCTAATCACCTCAAACTGAAAACAGAAACTTGAATTATAGCGTGCAGTTAAAACATATTCTTACAATTTGTTTTAACTCAGCAGTGATGTTAAAATACTTTACTTCTGTGACATTATGTTCCTCCCCTTTTTTGTGATTACTGCATGTGACCAGAGGTATATATGAGGTATTTAAAATAAATAACTAAGTAAAAGAAAATGCTTCAGGAAAAGCTGTAAAACTGCTCAAAATAATTGTGAAAGTAAAAGTAATTTTCACGCTAAGAAAAGAAGTGTTGAAAATACTGGTTCCATTAAACTGAGTTGAGTAAATTGTTTTACTTTTACTTAACTTGACTTAGTGAAACCAGTTGACATAACTTGATTAAGTAAACTCAACACTTCATTTTTTCAAGTGCATAAACCACACTTTTCATGAGTTCCATTCATATTTAAATTTGTAATGTGTAAGAGGTGTTAAATTATGAAGCAAAGAAGTAAAAGTGTACTTTTTATGCTTTGATTGTAACAAAAAAGAGTAAAAGTTATGATTAAAATGACAAAGGCTAAAAAAAAATACTTAAGTACTGTAACAAAATAAATGCACGTGGTCACTATACCTCTGCATGTGGCTAGGATTGTCCTGCAGGGTTCAAGGTAATGGGCAGAACTCAGCATTCAGAAAATGTAATAACTCAGAAATTGCACTGTTCTTTATTTGCTAGAAGCCCCTTGGGACACAGTAGATGACTTGCATTTGACAGTTTATGAGAATTGTGATGGGCAGGCAGGTTTTACAAACAAAAAAATAAATAAAGATGGGTTGTTTTGTTTTAACTTGGTAGTTTAATGGACTTTGACACACACCTAACAGTTTGTAATAATATGTTTGGGGCAGTTTATTTGGTGGAGAAGTGATTTTACTGAAACAAGACTCAAAGCATAAAGTGTTTTACATGATGAGGTCATTTTCTTGGTAGCCTGAGTGGACTTTCTAATAAAACAGAACAAGAAAAAATAGAAGTTTATCCTTGAAATTTATGTCAAGGTTAGTCATATTTCTCTGTGATGCAAACAGTGGCTCATATTATTAGTTTATTTCCAATAATGTAGAAATAATGCACCCTGACTGATATGTTATGGACTGCAGAGAAATGATGTTAACTCAATAGATGGACAAAAATGAAAATAAAATCTTAATTGTCTGTCAGGAATAGGGATTGGACTATTTCATCAGTGACAGTGTTTATAATAAATCTCCACTATCATGAGTAATACTTCATGAAGGACTGTGGTGCTGATTTGTCAGTTCAGCCTCCTGTAAACCGCAGACTCACTGTACTCTTGGTTGAAGGACAATCTTTTGCGAGACATAAACTGAGCCTAAAAATACAACATAGCGTAAGAAGAATAAGGTTAAAGTGCAATTTATGTTTATGTAGCTGCAATTTTAATATGTCTTAGTCATGACACCGATGTACTGTTTTGTAGCACTTTTTGTCCAAGAAAAGAATTCCCATTGGGACAATAAAGTGTGTTTGAGCTGATTATACAAATAGATGTTCTCGGCCATTTTTCCAAGAAGTCAATTCCACATGCTGTGTACTTGCCTCACACACCACTGTGTTGTATACGAAAGCTGATTGGCCTCCTCTGAGGGTACAGAGATACACTCACTGAATGTCTTTGATTTATAAGACGTTGCTCAGCCAGGCTGCCTCTTACTTGAGTTCACGCTAACAAAAATCTAACCTGTGATACACTTTTTGCTTAAACAATTTTTTATTTTTTTTATTTTTTGCTTGTGCCTTGGGTTCGTCCTGAACGTGAGATCTTGATCTCAATGGAGTTTTAAATCTAAGTAAATAAAGGAAACTGAGCAAATGGATGAAAACATGTTAAAAACAGGCTTTTCTTTTTTTTTTTTTTTTTTTTTTTTTTTATTTTTTTTTTATTTTTTTTTTATTTACTGTATTGATCCCCTGTTGGGGAAATTTGTCTCTGCATTTAACCCATCACACATGTGAATAC
>JARVGW010000427.1:24179883-24194848 GCA_031762495.1 Anablepsoides rubrolineatus | reverse complement strand
GGTTGGTTCGGGGAGTCGAACCAGCGACCTTCCGATCACTGACTCGGCGTCTCTACCCACTGCGCCACCACTCCCCCACAGTGGTGGCGCAATTTCCTCTTGTGACTGAAGAGGACCTGGCAGTTTTCTACAAGTAGTTAGACACTAATGCGTTATAATGCATCATAATCATACTTTGTAGACTCAACAGCACAAAATACTTAAAAATTATTTCCTTTTTTTAATCAGTCATACTAAAAGTCATTGTGCACTCATTTCTTTGTCTGTAAGCATAATATCTAATGAACCACTGGTCAGATTTTACAGTAATAAAACTCTCATAAAGTAATCATTGAATGTACATATAAAACTAATGTCACTCAAAATGGCATCTTGCGTAGTAGTAGAAGACAGACATTGCCAACACACACTCTGAGTGTTTTTAGATAACATTTTAATTAAAACCATTGGAATTCAATGTGTTGGTCAATATGTATTTATTCAAGGAAAAATACTTTCATATTTTCTTATTTAATTTACACATGTTCACCTGAGAGAATGAGTAAAAGTGCATTAATACCATTGAGGCTTCCGGGGATAGATGATACTTTGACTCTAGACAAATAAAGGTCAGAGAAAAACAGAATTCTTTCTCTTGAATAACTAGTTTTTTATGGATGCTGATAGTCTGTTTTTGTCTTAATGATGCAAGTTGATACTAACTTACACAGCTAATTTCAAACATCTGGTTAATATCTAACTGGATCATTCCAAGATCTTTTTTTTTCCAAGGCTTTGATGCACGCCTCTATTCCCTTTGCATGAAATCAAATCTGTGATTCCAGAAACACTGAAGGTAAATTCTGTTTTTGCTGATTGCACCTGGTATAAATCAGCTCTGAACCTGTTCCAAATAGTGAAATATTTGTTGCCGCTGTTATAAATGAGACACCGGGATCTTTAGAAGCATTCTATCCTGCATTGTGTTATGTGAGGATTATAATGTTGTCTCAGGACTATATTTTGATGGGTCTTTGTGTTTGCATTCATTTTTCTCTGGTGATTCTTTGGTAATTTGGGCTTTTTTGTATCATTCTTTTTCCAAATTTATCACTGTAGCTTTTATCTGTTATAAATGTTTAACACAATTAATCAAAAACCTTTATTTACCTTTTGGATTTAGAGGAACTTTAATCACAATTTTGGCACTACTTGGTACAAACCGAGCCTTGGCCAGTCACTGCAATCATTAGCGCTATTTTTCTAATCACAGTTTGATACCCAGTCAGTGCAGCAGGCAATAATACAATCAAGGATTTCTGTGCTGTTTTTAGTAGCGAGCGAAACCATTTTGCCTCCCAGAGGCTGCATAGCCAGACACGGGCTTGCAGAGAGTGGCATTTTAACAGACGTGAGTTATGTAAGACTGAGTGCGACCTGACTCTAAAAGCAGGGCCATGCGTCACCGTGCATGTCAGACTGGGGGTCGACACTCAAGGTGTCGACGCCTGGTGATGGAAGCTGAATAGCAGCGTGATGGAGGTGGATGAAAGGAAGCTGCACCTTTCTTGAGGAAGAGGTGAAGGTGGTGAACAGCAAGTAATGACAGCGGCTGTGTAGCTTTTCATCTGGGCTGAAACCGGGGGCACTCATGTTAGTGTGAGACTGGAACTCTAACACACTGATAATGACTGACTCATCTCATTTTATGCTACCGAAAAAAAGAAAAGTACTTTTGCTGCACGTGCAGTGTTCTGACATATACATATAATCTTTGTTGCTTGAATCCCCTTATTTTGGACGGTACTCGTGGTTGGTCATTGGAAATATTGATATGGTCAAAGTCAAAGAGGAAGTCATGTTTAGACATTGTTGCTGAAACACTGAAGGTAAAGTCTGCGTTTGAATTGAAGTCCAAAAATAGTAGTCAACAGATAACTGCATGCCCGGTGCTTTAAATGCAGACGACTCTAGGGCAGCCGGAGGCAGTCAATGCTTTGGCATCGAGTTCTACCTTGTTATTTCAAAACTCTTCCTGTAGGCGGTCTTTAAGCACTGCAGTACTAAACTGTTTTACCGGAGGATTTTGAGCCTGAATAATCATTTAAATTTAAAACACAACCTTGATACTAATTGCTCACCATAATAAACAGTGGGAGTGAGGCTATTACAGACAAGCATGTGGGAACATTTTTGAAAGTAAGACAGACTTAGTTATTTAAAGTTTTTGAAAATACATTGATTTTTTTTATTCTTATTCAAAACAATATTACATATAACTCTAAATGCTCTAAACATATGTTAATAATATTTTAATTTTGGACATAATAAGATTTATCATGATTATTGTCATAAACATCTTGAGATTAAATATGATAATAAATAAATAAATAAATAAATAAATAAATAAATAAATAAATAAATAAATAAATAAATAAAAGTTATACCATGCAATAATAAATATATTTACAGCACAATAAATCAAATCCCATCTGTCAAAATGACTCATTAGATGCAGGGTTAGAGGAAAGTATTAAACACATTTTGTTGGGTTTTTACTAGATTCTGAAGGTGGTGGAAAGTTTTGTTTCCCCTAAATGACAGGCACATCCTGAAGGGTGTGAACCCTTATGAAACAGGACCTGAAACCTATATTATGTATTATAGACTTTCTAACAACTATCAAGCTGGTAAACTGGTGCTGTCCCTTCAACAACAGGAAAGTTCCTTACAAGACACTTTAAAAACTTGGACTTGAAACTTCACACTGCTTCCACAGATTCTTGGAGGGGTAGCCGACATTTTTGTTCCATTCACAGACTCCTGGTGTGTTGAAGACAAGCTTAGGTTCAGGGTTTCAATAATGCATCCGCAGAGATAGACAGAGGAGATTCAACACGTCTGTTTCTTCTCTTTGTGAGCCTTTCTTTGCCTGTTAAAGTGACACTTTATTTCAGTAGTGTCACTCAGCACTGTCTGTTCCATAGGCCCACAGTGCCAGTCAGTGTCAGTCAGCTGCAAAAGCACTTCTGGAAAAAATCAAACAGGCTTCAAAAGCATGCAAGTAAATCTGACAGCAAGACTTTTTTAATTTGGTAAATATACTCCTGTACCGTTTACTGCTCTGCTGTAACATATTGGATGTGTTAATGAAGTGCCTAAACACACACCTGTTGGGGGAATATTGTTCAACTAAACAAACATTAGCACACTATTTTCTAATTATTAAACTATTATTGGAACAGGACTGGTATTAGTTTTAGACACACTAGCAGTACATTACTCTTTGCCAAAAAAAAACAAAAAACATTTATTATAGTGGCAATTAATTATCAGCATTAGATAATATTTTCAATGATACCAGTAGTTAAACTAAATGTGTTGTAAAAATGTTATTGAAGACAAGAGGTTGATGTTATAAGAAGTTTTCTTTTCTCTACTCTTTGCCCTTTGTCATTCATTGATTGATGTATGTTGGATTTTGAATTATTGTAAATATTTTTGTTTGTTTTGATGAATCAAATAAATGTAAAAAATAAAAAAATGAAGAAAAAATCCTCTGCCTGGGTGGTTGCAACATTTAAAAATCATCAAACTGATCATAAACGCTATTGCTTTCTTTGAACAGCTAGCCTTGCTGCAATGCTAACGTTAGCTTGTGTAAAAGAAACAAGCAGAGATAGAGTTGCTATCTTCATAAAAACTCAGGTAATAAAAAAGGACAATGCTGTTTCACTACAGGTTATGTAAAGTTCCTTTTAAGTTGCAATATTCTTCCATCACCACTTTCCGTACAAAAGTCTCCTTTTTTTCAGTACATTTAGGTGTTTCTTGCATGTTTTGGGCATAATGGCCCTCAGATGAGATGTTTTACCTTTAAATATCTAAATTAAGCATGCACTTAGATCCCTCTCAGCTGCTTGTTTATTGCAGGTCTTTCTCACAAAAAGCAGAACAAAATCAAGATACAAGGGACGCTTTTCTGTTACAAATTATTTTAATTAAAATGTTACCTTTTGTTTTACTGTTTGACTATCACAACATCTATTAAAGGTTCAGATCAATACTGTCCTATAGTCTCCCATCGTGGTATAAGATTGTACCCTGACCTGATTGTACTTTTGATAACAACATACTACTCTTTGTAATATCTTGAACTGCTTTAAGCTCCACTTACCATAACCTAATGTGAGTAATTATGTAATAGAGTGCTAAACGCTTGCAGAAAATAGGGGGTAATTTTAGCTGACAAATTACCTGTTCTGTCTACACTGTACGTGAGCTGCCAAGATGTTTTTTTTACAGATGATGGAGCTTTTTGTCCTTTTTTTGTCACATAGTCCTTTTCAAACAATCTTGCATTTCTCCATACTCTTTATTTACCCATTAAAAATTGACATAACCTATTTCAATTTCAATTTTTCAGTTATTGTGCTTTGACTTATTTTCAACTAACATCAAAGTGGATCTGTCTCAGCATTTCTTTGTGTGTTCCCACCTAAAGGATTACAACCAGTGCAGCAGCAATGGTTCGACAAGTTTCAGTCAGCTGTCTCGATTTTTCACAGCCCTGCCTGAGGGCATTTAGACACAGGCTAACATGCTAGTCCACATCTCTGGATCAGTCTCAAAACAGACCCTCAGCTTCTCCTTGAAAATCATATTTCAAGGGTGTTTGGATGTTTCATATTGAATTGTTAATTCTTGAATAATGTATGCAAGAGTTCATAGTTACATCTATGACTTTAATGTGATCAGCTCCATAGGTTACAAAACATGTCCAATTCAACCCTCATCCTTTGTTCATCCTCTGGGATTTTACATAAAGCTTATGTGTATTAATTTTACAGTATCTACCACACTGTGTTCACTATTTTCACTACACTTGTGTTTTCAACATACAGGAAATACTAAATTCTGCATTGCAGGTTTGACAGTAGAAACAGCTGTATGAAACAGAAAGACAGAACATGTTTAGTGTTAAATAACTGCAAACTTCTATGAATTGAAATAAGTTAATGTCCTAAGTGCCATTACTTTATTTAAATGTCTTCCTAACTTAAGTTTGTCTCGTAAAGATTTTGTTTCATCAAGTCGCATCTCTCACAAAATTAAATGACTGTCTTTTGTTGTTGTCAGGAAAATAAATATAAATAATTTGATAACTTTTTGTCTTCCTTGTTCTTGTTTCGTTCCTTCCTGAAAAAGCTAAAACACACCAACATTACTTTTAATGTCTGTAATCAGTTCCAGCAGCTGGAAGCAGGGCTTAGACAATTCATTGAGTAACCCGATTACAGAAAAAAAAAAAAAAAAAAAACATACGTCAGTGCTTTAGTCCACCCTTTCAGCTATGTTCTGCTTGATGGTCACAGTGTTTGACACAGATGGTTATTACAGTGACACAATCTATCTGTGCTGCAGTGAGGTGTGACAAATGATGTAAGGCAACACAGACAGGTGGGAGGAAAATCTGAACAGGATTAAAAAGGTCTACAATTTAAAACCATTTGAAACTAAATAAAAAAAATATATGTTCCAGCAGCATATAATAGAACAAAACTTTGTCAGCAGCATTTGTCTGTTCTGCAGTCAAACTGTCTTTAACATGCATAGAAAAGTATAATAAAATCAGTAATTTCAATAATAATAAAATGACTCCATGAACAGAAATAATAAATAGTAAAGTATACTAAAAAGTAAAACAAGGTATTTAATAAAAGTTTGTTTAAAATTAGACATCTTAAGGGACTGCATTTCACTGGGGGTAAAAACTATACATTGTCTACACCAACATACAATATCAATGATTGATGTCAGATCAATACTAGTGTGATGAGATTGCTACTTGAATGCTTCTGCTTTCCGGAGGTTACTCCCGTGCAGGAAATGCAATTCTGTGTCGAAGCAGGTGGGAAGCAGCAAGGTAAACACTGGATGAAACCTGCATATCAGATAATATTTTAGTTGTCTCTGATTGCACAACAACTTCAGCATCAATACACACTTGCTAACATGTCACATGTTGGCAGCTATTCTTACACCTGTAAACTCAGCGTGTGTGATGTCACATCTATTTTTCTGTGCATGCAGGTTGCTTCAGGGCTGTAGACAGTTCATACTAGAGTCTGGTGATGATATAAATTATAATGTGAACAACCACATACACAAAAAAACAAAAGAAAGAAAAAAATCTGATTTGAGCAAAAACATTGGAATTAAGCGTCACGACCTGCAGTGTGACCGTAGCCTTTTCACTCAAATCCTTTTACTGACTCTTCAGCTTTCATTATACACAGAATTATAAGTACTTTCCATTTGTTTCGTAACAAGTAAGTCTCTGTTTCATTCATGATGAATATGTATTAGTACCTGCCAGGGCTCTTTCTTTGAGCTATGGCTTTCACAACATCTCTGGCTCACAAGAGCCTCCTCCATTAGTTGCCTGATGCGGCCCAAAAGTCCCCCTGTGAGAATAATGGTAATCATTAATAACAGTAGAAGCAATGCCATTTCAATTACCGCTGCCTTTCTTACACTTGAAAGTGCATCTATACAAATATTAAATGGATGAGCTGCGCTCTGAAGAGGAGAGGGGCTACATTGAAAACAGCTTTCAAAAACAAAGAGGGGGGAAAAAAAAGGAAATGAAATCACTGATGGAGCAGATGAAAAGGCACAGATTCAAAGCAGAGGATATGAAAAAGTAATGACATTTGATTTACAGACATGAGAGAGTGTCAGAAAAATCTCATCTTGGACACGGCTCAAAGTAAAAAAAAAAAAAGTGACTCTGCATTTCTGATTCTGCTAAGTAACTTTAATGCTGGACATGCAGGAGCAGACTGGTAACTCTAGAGTCTGTGCATTTCTAAATACTCTGGTTTTGAGATGAAAAAAATAATCTTGTTTCAGTTCTTTCCTATTCCTTTATATAAGACTGATTTTACCCTCATTTGACCTGCAGCATTCCTATTATCTCATTTTTTAAGGCAAATGTTTCTGGCTGCTTGCTTTGGCTGGTGTTTAATTTCACCTCATTTCTCCTACCTGTCTTCCTCTGAGGATGTCAGCGTAGATGTGAAACCTCTGAAAAAATACCATTAAGCCGAAATGTGTCACCAAACAGTCAAGCAGGCGTTGTGAGTCGAAGGTGAGGAAGGGGGGGATGTATCCCAGAGTGATGACTCATACCAAGTCATTCCATGTCGTTGCTATGTAGTGATAAAGAGAATCGAGGTTTTGGTGCGTGTGTGTGCACGTGGTTAGTGTGATGTGGAAGTGAAAGAACAGTGTGACGTGGGAGCTCGCTGGCACCATGCAGGGACAGCAGCTCAGCTCCACTCTTCACTGCCTGTCACCTAAAAATAGTTTTACAAACTTGATTTATCACAAGTCTATAATTAGCAATGACTCCTCTAGCTTTGTTCTGCGTACAGTAGATGTAAAAACGTGTAATGTGATGTAACCCTAAACTTACCAAAGACAGTCACTTCTGTTTTGTTGGGGATGGCAACAACTTATTAACTAGTGGACAAATTAGACCATTTTCAGCTTGACCCATCACCCTGAGCCAGTCATGTCTTGTGTTTTTTTTTTTTTTTGTTTGTTTGGATTTTAGTGCTTGGGAATTCCGAAACTACTGTCCAATATTAGATTAAGACTAAAAATATATATTTTTTAATTACAAGAATAAAGTCTTAATAAAATGAAAATAAAAGTCATAGTCATAGTATTGCAGGATTAAAGTCATAATATTAAGATAATGAAGTGAGAATAAAGTTGAAATAGTACAAGGATGTGCTTTAATAAAGACATAATATTTTGAGAATATAGTTGTAATATTATCAGAATAAAGTCATAATATCAAAGTATCTTGTGAAGTTATACTTTGGTGATCTTGAAGGTCATTAAGATTTTAGATCCAGAGGGAGTGGAACTCCAGCAAGCTTGGCATCTCCGACGTCATTACAACAGCAGCAGACCCAATGCACTGTGGCATATGATTCATATGACAAACCAAAGCCATATGGCACATACACGTTAGAGGCTGTCCATAGCAGGCGTGAGCCTGTTGGAAAATGGACATGTAATGTAATAATGTAACTTTATTCTCGTGCGACTTTTTTCACATAATACTTTTGTACTAAACCTGCCTGCCAGCCACTTACCTGCAGTTTTTTTTCTGCTTCACCGCGCATGACATCTGCTACTCTGACACCTAAAAGACATTTTTATAACCACTTGTGGCTGCATGTTCTGCAAATGTAAAATGTCAGTTTTCCCTGCAAAGACAGCAAACCTATAGCTTTTTGTCAGATGTAAACATTCCCTCTTTTTTATCTCTTGAAGGTAAGTTACAAGACATTTTGCAGCGTTCAAGTCTCAGACGAGTATTGCTCTCCCAGAACACAATTTATATTTGTCCTCAGCCTTATTTTGCTGCACTTTACGAAAAAGCTTTGTCCTCATTTTAGTTTCAATAATGCTTGATAATTTACACACTTTCTGTCTTTCGTTTATTCAGTCCTCCAGCGTATGCGAGCTGCTTAAAGGTTGGGAATTTGTAGAGCATGACACATTACAGGATTTGATTGACAGCCGGGGGAGGGAAACAAAAACAGCAGGGGGGACATAATTCATTTTCCCTCGTGAAGATGAACACAAACAACCTTTGAAAACTGATAAATAATTGCTAATCTAGTTTCAGGGAGGATGTATGTAACGTGACTTTACCTGGACAGGCTATGGGCTTCATGTGTCTTCAGGAGAATTTTTTTCTTTGGATGGGTGAAAGGTATGTTTTTTATTTTTAGTTTGGACTTTGGCTTTTATAACTTTTTATCTTTATTTTTTTCCTCCAAACACAGAAAATCTTTAACACATTTTAAGAAAGGAGAGAACCCCCACATAGGATCAAAGTGTCCCATGAAAGTGGACTGTAGATCTTTTATTTTGCCTCCCAACCACTAATCCATACAGGTGAGGTGGGTGTGAGTGCAGGTCTTTAATGCTCCTCATCTCATGCTGTTTCAATTCAATCTGAGAGAACTCACTTGAGCTTCTGTGTCAATATTAATGTCTGGATACTCAATGAAAAAAAAGGTCATCTAAGGTGAAAACAGAGGTTGGATTTTAACTCTCATGAAGCTACAGCTGGCACCTTTGTGTACGTGCACAGTTTTACCAACATCATTATAAATGCTTCGAGTTGATCTTGCTTCAGGTCAGCATGTAGGCACTCGCACTCAAGCGCTCGAAGCAAAATCAGAATTCAATTCATTTTCAAGTTTTCCTAAAAGTCACAGATCAAATCCCCTAAGACAAGACCTTTCAGTGAAGACTGGTGTCAGTGTGCTATTTGAAAGGTTAATGTATAATTTATATTCCTATAACAATAAAGAGATGACAGCACAAGACATGAGCTTGGATGAACTGGAAAGCAGAGAGGGGATGGCCCTGAAAATAGGTTCTAACAAAGAACATAAATTGCTGGCAGAGATGCAAATATTCACGCGTTTTGTTTTTCATTTGAACATAGAAAGAAAACCTCATCTTTTGAACAACTGATATCTATAATTAGAAAATATAATATCTGCTTTTTTCAGTTGAACTCTTCCCCCCCCTTTTGATGTGCAGAACACATGCTGCGTTTTAAACTCAAACAAACAAACAAAAAAAAACTTCCTGCACAGGAAGGACAGGGGCTGGTGGCGCCAAGCATCCAGTGGAGTCACAGAATGTGACTGGCTTGTGTGAATTTCTGACAATGTGATTTTGAGTAATTTTCCAAGCTGGGGGGGTATTTCATCTTCTAGTGAAAAATGTTGCTACATTTTACACCAATCAAATAGTCAGAATTAAACTGGGTGGACTCACAGGTTACATTTCCCCCAAAAATAAATTACTTTTCTCCAGCTGTTGTCATGTATTCTGATTAACAGACAATGTATTTTATTCCTCTCTTTGAAGTCTGCTCATCAGAAAACACACAAAGTCTGTTTTGACTCGAGCTCATTTGCATGCCTTCCAGTCTCTGCGGCTTGTGTTACGGTCTAAACTTCACTTCTACTCAAACCCCCTCGGGATCCACTAGGTTCAAGGGCTAAGTCAAAGCTTATGGGAACTCTTCTTCTCACATCATCATGGATGCGGTCATCTTGAGTGTCCCAGACAGAGATCTGGTGTTTGTGAGGAATGCAGCCCCCAGTGATGGTACTCATGTGTGACAGGAAAAGGGGTGAGTGGGGGGGATATAAAAATAAAACACACTGGTTCAGGTTTTATGGCATTTGTTGGGGCAAAAGCAATGAGGCGACGTGTCATGTATGTAACAGGTCTCTCTTATAAATGAGACAACGAGTCTCAAAAGATTTTCCTGTATAAATAAAGGATAAACAATTTAAATTAAAAAACAGCTTTAAAGTTTTAAAAACCATTTAATAATCAGATTCTGGCTGTTTGTATTAAGAGGTAATGTATAAGAGATTACTTTTGTAGACGTGAAATTTAAAACTGAAATGATTATTTTGTGCATTGATTAAAATGTGAGTTGGTAGCAATGTTTTGATTTTTATTTATATATATTTTTATCTGGGTAATGATTCAGACGCTATTAAAAAGTTACCAGGGATTTATCCAATCACTGTTTAAATCTAACTCAGGGATGGGCAACTGGCCCGCAGGCCACATCGAGCTCGCGGTTGATTTTCGTGCCTGCCAACAACACCCCACCACACATTTTATTTACCTAAAAAAAGCCACTCAAACAGCTCTTAGATTAATTAAGAAAATTACAAATATGTATAAAAGTGTCTCAGTAACACATAATTTGTTTTAATGACAAAGTTTGCCTCTAGATGCCACCTCCAATGTGGGCTTGCGCGCATGTCTTCTCTATCAGTGAGGAAGAGACGTTTAGTCGTGGCTGACAATGAGGGAAAGAAAACTGGACAGATAAAATCGCATGTTTCAGGTGAAATCTGTTTGCACAATTTCAAATCAAACCCACGTGTTTAGATACACTGTCTGCTATGAAGTACTTTCATACAGTGACTTTTCACCAGAACCAATCGCACAGGAGTCTGCACTTAAGGCATCTTATGCCGTTGCACTTCAGCTCGATAAAGTGTTTATTTTTTGTTTGCTTCAAACATATTGTATTCACTGTATATATTAAACAAGAGTACATATGTTATACATGCATTTGAGTATGAAATATGTTTAGTTACTGCACTTTATGTTGGCTTAATAACCGTATATATGTATACGTATATACATAAAATGACAATTGTATTACACTTGGGTTTGTGGCCCTCTGGTAGTGTCAACCAGAAACATTGTGGCTTCTTGAATCATTTGCGTTGACAATCCCGGATCTATTTATCTACCCATCTATCCATCCATTCATTTATTTTTTTGATCAGTGTGAACATTATTAAAAAATTGTCAATACCAAATGGAACAGAAAACACATTACAGTGCATTTGTTTTCTTGTGTTGTTTTTCTGCCTCTGAATAGCAGCTGTGCTCATGATTCACTTATCAGCAATCAAAGCTTATTTTCAAAGACGTGGTAATGTATTCTCCATGAATCAGTCAACCACCGGACACACAACCGAGCAGCTTTTCGACATCATCCATTTTACCAAAGAAAAGTGATTACAGCTAAATACTATTAATAGTGTTTACTGAACAAAATGATTTTGCTCATTTCTCAGTCATGGTTCATAATGTAGGAAAGTTTTAGTCATTTTAAATCTTCTTTAGACATTGATTAGCTGTAGTGAAAAATGTGTTTTACTTCTCCTTAACATGTTGAAAGTGATGCTCATTTTGTGTCTTGATATATAAACAAATCTCTCTCTTATTTTTGTTTTTAGCTTGTCTTTTCCATCAGTTTGCTTCCCAATCAAGAGTTCAGTGCTTTTTTTTTTCATCAGGAGGTTTGAGAAAATCTTTGAGCTTGATTAAAATTATTTTCTTTTTAATTACAGCACCTGTCTACTGGTTGATCGTTTATTAGAAAGATATTTAGTCCTCGTCACAGATGGTGAAGCTCAGCACCTCGGGGCACGTGGTTAAATCTGATGATTATTTAAAAAAAAAAACTGAATTAAGGCATCGTTACACAGCTGACCTAGCTAATAATATTGCAGCTTGAAGAGGATTAAAAGTGATCTGTTTTCTGATCAGATTTTTATTTTACATGCTGGAGAAAAAATAATTGAAGAGTTTTGCCTTGTTTTTAAACAATCATTCCTTCCTTTATTTTGGTAAAACAACCCAATTTGT
Organism: Anablepsoides rubrolineatus; assembly: GCA_031762495.1. Classification (NCBI taxonomy): domain Eukaryota; kingdom Metazoa; phylum Chordata; class Actinopteri; order Cyprinodontiformes; family Rivulidae; genus Anablepsoides; species Anablepsoides rubrolineatus. The sequence continues at coordinate 24,182,575 of JARVGW010000427.1, read as the reverse complement.
CTTTGCAATATTAATTGGTTTTGGTATTTTGGTTATTTATTTATTATTTTTTTAGCTCATGATTGTGATTTTTAATAAATTTAAACAGAAACAAACTCCTTTAGAGTAGACAAATATATTGTGATCAGTTATTTAAAAGTTTAGTAGAAGAAAATCAAGATGGACAATATATATACATTTTACAAAAGTCTGTTTGACAACTTTTCTTCTACATTCAACTGTCTCTAGAAAAAGAGCATTTTTTGTTAGCTTACTGATTGTGCCAATTATTTGCTTTTCTCACATTTTCATTTCAGACAGTACCTAATCTTTATTTTTTAATACTTACATCCTAACAGTGCTGTCTATATTACTGAAATAGCAAATGAAATGGGTACTTTTATCAAAAGGTGAAAACATGAAACTTAGACATTTTTATTTGTTGCTTATCAGCTCAGTTCAGCAAATATGATCCTATCTTCTGCTGATTTATTACTTTATTTTCTGCCACTGCTGTCTTTTGTGGAGTTTGTTTTTTCAGTCTCAGTCATTGTCTGCTAAAAACAGCAGCTCATGTGTCTCCATCAATCAGTCAGTTTAGAATGAGACCATGATAGATGCATTACAAAGCGTTACTGTGATGCATTATATTATTGTGAATATCAAGATCAAACCGTGACATTTCTGTATCGGCGATAACAGAAAGCAGTTGTGTCAAAGGCTGCAAAAGCAACTTTGTTGTTCCCTTCATTTTACAGGTTCAAGAATCTTTATTTCCATTATGCATAGCAAAACAACATTTTGTTTTTGGCGATCACTGCTAATACATTTGTTCCCATAAAAAGCCACAAATAATCGCATTCATTTCCACTCAAATTAAATCATAATACAAGCCATAAAGCAAATAAAAAATGAACTTGTTGTTGGGGTTAAGACAGCACCCAGCAAAATGTTGAATTTGGTGAAGCAGAAAGTAACAAAATGTGATTTCACATGCCGAGACCTTTTAGCTTCCTGTTAATCAACGTGATTAAATTCAGCTTTCTTTGTGCCAAAAATGAAAACAGTTCAATTCGATTGTTTTTTTTTTTTTTTTTGACTGACCAACAACACAACACTCTGAGAAAAATCACAGAGATACAGATCTAATTATAGGAACTTATAAAGGTCAGGAATGAGTTTTGGAGTCCTTTGTCAACACCTGTAGATTCCAGTCTTCAAAAAATGAACATATTTTGTAAGAATAAAAGTATTCCTGTTTCAAGGTCAGACTAACAAAAACAAACAAACTACAGATGCACAGGTCTGCAGTTAAATGGAAGTTACTGAAAAACAAGCATAGATAAAATTTACAACTTTTTGAAGGTAGCTGGTTCTTGTTCAAAGTCACGCAGTATAGTCTACATCACTACATATAATTGAAAATGACAATGACAATAAATAAAATTTTGAAAATTAAGTATCTTTCAGATGTTGTAATGTCAAATGTGACAACATAATACACAAATACGCCTTATATATCCAGCCACGTTTGCATGAATCCCAATAGAAGAATAAAAGTGTGTGAGTTGTCCCACTGTCAGCTGGTGCACAAACTCCTCAAGAGGAACGAAGGTGTCAATCAGTCACAGGTGCGTACACACCTACACGCTGTTAGAAATAGTTCTAATTAGACACAATTACCAGAAGCTCCCATGTTGATGAAACACAGCTGTCTAAAAGCCTCAGTTCTCTTTTTAAATTATTTCTCTCATGAAATTTATTACAGAAACCCCTTTTCTTTATATTGTAAATCCATTACTATTTTAACAACATCTTAGGCACATTCTTTTTTATATTTTGCTAAAGTCATTTGATACAATATACAGTTTGTTAAAAAAAAAGTAATTTAAATTCTGTTAGGATCTAAAAGACGGTTCAATGAAGGCTTGGTTTTTAGGGCTCGGTTTGGCCGCCTGTTTGAGCTGTAGCTTCACTCTTACTCACAGCAGATAGGATATTCTCTGGTCACTTGCTGCTTTGAACAGGATGAAACAGAAACTGGATGCATGGTGCTTATATGTTAATGCTGAGAAGATCCATTCATATCAGATAAAAAATATACGCCACACAGTCCTTGACTTCCAGTAAACAACATCTCAGTTTTTCCCCTCACTTTTTTTCAGCATGCTCATCTTCAAAACCTTCTGAATAACCTCCTCTAATTAACATATTTCAGTATAATTTTGTTAAAGCTGCATCATCAGACCACAACTAATTAACCAATATTTCTCTTATTAGACAAATTTAGACAAAATAAGTATTTGAAGCTTAGTGAGGCCATCTTGGTCAAATCCAAAAGAAATCAAAGGTAAACATGTAGGAAACGAAATGCAAATCAATCAGTCACCTCTGCAAATGAGAAGAAACATTAATTTATCTAAAAGCAACAGGTCACTTCTGAGCCTGTTTAAAAGCTTTAGTGTGTTTTTGTAAAGTCAGGGAGAGGTGGGGGCCTTTGTTAACTGATACAAGAGAAATGGATCAAAAAAACTGAGCCTCTCTCTTGTGTTATGAGATAAATGAGATACAATTATCTAAAAAATCAGAAAGCCTTTTAGACAAAAACAATATATGAAATGTTTGATCTTGCTGCTTGTTTTAACCTTTACTGGGACTTCCAGACAAAAGGCCCATTTTTCTTCAAAGCTCCTGCAGCAGATCTGTTTGTGCA
>JARVGW010000427.1:23980937-23998055 GCA_031762495.1 Anablepsoides rubrolineatus | reverse complement strand
TATATAATTTGTTTTTATTATTTATTCATTTATTTCATTCCACATTATCATCGTGGAAACTGTTTTAACATGATTGCTTTTTTCTATGTAGTAGCTTATCGTCTTGTCTTGCTCCAAGTGGGATTTTGTGTGGGGGATGGTGGACAACCTAAAAACTGAAAGCAGCCAGGGTGACCTAAATCAGCAGAGGTGATAACTCAGTCGGATAGCTGGAGATTACCGAGGGATCAAGAGGCTCAGTGGCCTCTCAAACAACAATGACTGGAGAGCATATCCCTTCTCGCTACCATCCCCACAAACCCCTTATAGACTAAAATGTGCATGCCAAGATTTGTCATAAAGCCCATTTGTCACATGGTTATCTATAATTTTTCCTGTGTAATTGACAAAGAAGCTCAGTGTTTAAAAATGTTCCCAAAAGGCAAATGTGCTCGTTTAAGACAGGAAGATGATTTTGTTTATGTGGTTTGAGTATTTATTTGTCTTTTTAGTGCTGCTTTAGAGCAAAATTATAGGATTTTGGGATTGGCATATCATTTTTTCAGTAACCATTTGGTAAATGATTACAGCTATTGAATCGCAGCTCAGTTTAATGAAATGGCTTTTGTGATTTCATTTTGAATCATGTCTCCATGAGGCTGGGATTCTGTGTCTATGTGCTTGTGTGGCTGCAGGGCTGCTTGTGTTGCAGTGAGATGGCCCAACCATTAATTAATGATTGATTGATGAGTCTGCCTTACTGTGGCCAGGAACAGGCCAGTATTCTCCTCTCAGTGTATCTGTGAGTGTAGGATGTGTTAGTGAGTAGGCTTGTGATAGAGGAGCAAGAAAGGTTACTCAGTGATTACTTTGTGCTTTGCGTTATCAAAAGAAGAAGAAAAAAAAAACCTCTTCAGGATTGGTAGGTGTGCCTTTTTCATTCTGAATACACTCCTTTTTTATCTTAAAAAGTTCTCAAAATACAAGGTTTTCAAAAAAAGGTATCTGTCCTGGGTTGATATGTAAGTAATAGAAACAATAAAAAAAACAAGATTCCATCTGACTGAACAAAAAGAAATGCATCTTTGAATATAAACAAAACAATTATTTTGCTTCATGATCACTCTAATAATGTACATGCAGCTGTGCAGCACAATCTGCAGATGCCTTCAGATCCTCTTGTAATAATAATCTAGAGATGAAGGAAGGGAATGTTTGATGTGGCTCCATGTTAGAACGTACAGTGAAATGGGGTGAGGGGGTGGATAGCTTGCTCTAGGCAATGCTTGTTCTAGGGACCATCTGGTGTATTAGATTTTGGCATTGTTAACTTTCTGTGCTCAAAAACCTTTAACCTTCTTTCAGTTGTCATTTATCAAATAGTTTATTAAATTAATTAATTTATGTATAGGTTACTGTAGTTGTCTTGCTTGTTTTGGTAAGGTAAGTTTTAAAGTATATATTTTATTTATTTAAAAAAGCTGACACATTTTTCCAGACTTAAGCTTTCAGGACATACAAGTGATTTTGTTTACTTTATTAATATAAGGCAGCTGTGGATTTGTTTCATTTAAGCCTTGAGATTTCCCCTCATTTTTAATCTCCACACTTTATACTTAGCTTAAGGGAGAAGAGCTTTAACGGTATATTGTATATGTTGAGAAAAAATAAACGTATTTATTCACTTAAGATAAGCATGCAGAATAAAGTGAAATGAGCTATTTGGCTTAAAATATTGTATGCTGGGCTGCAGCTGTTGGACACTAGTTGGCAGCAGCCATTTGCAAAGAAACGTTATAAATATCTTGAGCATATGCACATTATTTGTGAGTTACAAGGACTCAATCTCATTGCTTAAATTTTCAACATGTTCAAAAACTTTGATTTCCACAAAATAATCACATTCAGTCTTTGTGCTTGAAAGCAAGTGAGATCAAGTTCTTATCTGTGTTCTGACACAATTTGTTGCTGATTGGATCAAGAGAGTCAGAGATGCAGCTTTCCAAGTCTAAAAAAGGTCAGAGTGTGGGGCTTTGATGATGTCATATGACTACATGGTATGGTCGGGCATGCAACATGGATGACTCATACTGAGTTGGGTGTAATTAGCCTTTCTTTGTGGAAGTTACTGCTTTCTGATCAAGTGAACGGACAGACAGACGGATGGAGAGCATTTCTACACAAAAACAAACAAAAAAACAACAACTTTACAGTCATTTATGTATTGCTATTTCATGATTTCAACACAGTCAATTTCAAATTGCATGGTTATGTCTAATTTTTTGGTTATTTGCAAGCACAATGTGGAAATTAATAAAAACAAAGAATCTATGTAATGAAAATTTGACATAATGTTTTTTTTTAATTTACATTTTAAAATTAGTTAGTTTGTTTTTTATACAAAGTGTTAGTGTTTGTATAAATGGCTATGGGAGTTTGAAGATTGAAGTTGTTTTAAGATGCCAACAATGCAATTTGGACTTGGCCCTGGGCTGCCTAGCTGTTGGCTTGCCAATCCTGTCAAAATTAAACTCAATTTCTCCTAATTAGGGGTGCACAAAGAGCTATCTACAACAAGTAAGGTCTTAATTGTTGATAATCTTTCCTCAGAACCTCACTTCAAAAGACATTTGAATCTTTAAATGGCAAGTTTATCTATGGAGTTGCACAATGTTCAATGATGCATTCATTTTAAACAAAAAACAACAATTTTTATTTTAATTAAATACATTTTTTTCTGAATTTGTGACCAGTCCAGGATGTACCCATTCTCTGAATGACCTCTGAAATTAGGCACCAGTTTCTTCTCGACCCTGCATGGAATAACAATTGGATGGATGGATGGATGGATGGATGGATGGATGGATGGATGGATGGATGGATGAAGATCTAGACTGTTATGTCAAAATTTGCCACAAAGCTAATGGATCTATTTTATTTTGTATTTATAACCTAGTTTTTGTCCTGCTTCCTCATTTAATCACACATATGGTCACACAAAGCAATGCCAAACACAAAGTACAGACTGGACCAAATACTTGCTCACCACACATCGTACCATTGTCATCACATACTCATGGGTTTTATTAGTGCCAGCTTTTAAAACAACAGCTCTGATTCCCACTCCCATACTCAAGTCCCAAACGCTTTCAGTGAAGGACAAACTAGCATTTGCCGGAAGTCAACATGCATGTGAAATTCTATTAAAAACAGAAACGTGTAGCTCATTCTGTTGTCAGTCGATTTGCTATGAAGAGTCTCATTGAAATGTGACTAACCCTGAGGTTGTACCTTTTTAAACTCATAATTCAATCAACATGTATTGTTATTAGTTAGATATGTGGTTAAGATACACATTTGCTCCAAAAGCAAAGCTCAGCATCAAACAGCTCAATGAAAAACAAGGTTTATTATTTCATATTAGATGGAATTTAAACACTATGGTTATGAACAGTGTTCATGATCACACATGATGTTTTGCTGGCAGGAGATGTTGCTTTTGTGAAGAATTTTACTATATCTGACAAATTTAATAAGCTGATTATGCACCCTGGGCACCTTGCATTAAATCACCCAACACACTGCTTTTTTTTTTTTTTTTTTTAATGCCCTTAGCTCTTTGAGTTAAAAAGTGTTGCAGAGGGGGAAACAAGCTCACATCATGACAGAAAACATCTGTTTTTGTTCTCTGTGCTAGAGCCTCAAATGTCAGCAGAGACACTGGGAGGGGAAGAAGGAAAAAAAAAAAAGGCATAATTTTGTACGGCTTCGTGACTTTATTCCACTTCAATTAGAAGAATATTAACTGAATGCACACAAGTGGACAGCAGCTGACCTTGTGGTTGCCCAGCAACTGCTTTAGAGACACATCCAGGTCCTCTGCTTGTGTAGCTCCCTTAAAATAAAGGCCTACCAGAGGAACTTTTATTACAAAACATCACAGTTTATTTTGCATATTTTGCAGTATGCTCAAAAACGTATGCTATTTTCTGTAGCTGGTTTGGTTGTTTGTTTCGTTTGTCTCTGTGTGGTCCTGTGGTGCACCTGTGATGTGTCCAGGTTGTACCCCTCCTCTCAATGAAGGCTAGACATAGACATAGGCATAGACACCTGTGACCCATGTGACTCCAAACAGAGAAACTGGGTAAAGAAAATAAATGTATGGATGTAGCCAGGGTTTAGTAATAGTACCATGTCAATTTTTGGCGACACAATGGATCAGTGGTTAGGTCCTGGGTTCAATCCCCGGTCAGGACCCGGGGTCTTTCTGTGTGGAGTTTGCATGTTCTCCTTGTGCTTGTGTGGGTTTTCTCTGGGTACTCCAGTTTTCCCCACCTCTAAAAACATGTACAATGTGTTGCCTTCAGGCCCAGGCCTCCCTTGAAAAAGAGATCTGAGATCTCAATGGGACATGCCTGGGTAAATAAATAAAATAAATACATTTTTGGTATTATCAGTTGTTACTGTAAAAAAATAAAAATAAATAAAAACATTGCCCATGATGTATGCTTCATACTTTGCACTGCATGTTAGTTTTCCACAAATCCTCAGGAACAGCCGATCTACTGTGATCAGACATTTTTTACAATTTGTCATAGGGGAGATGAGCTGAAATCAGAAAACCCAGCCCAGGAGCTTCACTTATTCAGTATTCTGCTAGTGTTTGATTCTGACCTTACTGTTGCATGTCCTTGGTGCATGAAGAGTGCAGCAAATGCCTTTTTTTGGGGGGATTGCATGCTCTAGCCCATTTTAATGTGCCTTTTCATTCCAATCACACCATCACTAAGCCGTGCAGCAGGGGCTTGGAGCAACCATTTTGATTACGAGGCTGATTGAATTAATGTTTTTGAAGCTGATACTTAAGGTTTTATGATCGTACGAATGAGACAGGTCTGTGTTAAGACAATGTGACACTGCTTATCTAAAAAAAGAAGGTCTAAGTCACACAAAGATCAAACACTTGAAGAATCACAATGCCCTAGTTACAAAAGATAAAAGGGATCCTTTCTGCTTATAAACATGCTCATTTCCTGATTAAATTTTAAAGAATCCATTTAAAAATAGTGCATCCTAGCAATGTTTCTGTAGCACACATCACTTCATCGTACATATCATTTTGTTTTTTTAATGAAAGCAGATAAGCATTTTTAATTTTTTTTCAAAAGTTAATTCACCACAAAAATTCATCCCAATCTTTTGCAAGTTCAAAGTCTAAATTACATCAGTTAGTTCACTTGTTTTCTGTTATTTTGCCTTCCTTTTAAATGCCACAGCATGTAACACCTTTTATTTTTAAACTTTGTTTATTGACCACATCATTTTCTTCACTTCTCTACTTTATTTCTCCACCCTCCTACAATTCATCTGCCCATGTTAATATGCCTTTGCTTAGAAAATAAACAGTAGCAAAAAAGGCACCTTCACTGTTTACTTGCTTCAATGTAATATTTGATGTGGTTTTCACATATCCTTAGTCACACATTGTTTTTGAAGCAGTTACAGTTGTGTTGCTTCAAATAAATAAATATTCGGTGAATAAATAAAAATAAAATCTACATTAAGAATTATAATAATTGTTTTAGTGAAATTGTAGATTTTATATATATATATATATAATATACAGATTAGTTTTGAATAGTAGGGTTTTGACTGTTACATAAAACATTGACTTCTTTAAAGCAGTCAGTATAAAACATGCTTCACTCTCTCACATGCCACATTTGGCTTCTTTCTTCATTTAGTCATAAAGTTCTTTCCACATCACAGAGGCAATCCTAAAGCAGACATCAATTTATCTATTAAATTTGACTGATTCCCTTTTACCAGAAAACAACAAGAAAAGCTGATTAGTGCTTGTTTACTTTTCTCCATCTCTTTATGCTTTTTAACAGCTGTGGCCAAAGGCATTATGTTTTCAGGTTTTCCATCTGTCCACTCATTAGACGACTGTGCATACAGACATTCATATGTCCATGTTTTCTAAATACAAATATTCTCTCTAAGTATTTTTTTTTTTCGAGATGAGAATTTATCTGTATCATGGTACAGTTAGCACCAGTTTAATTGGGATAATTGAACTCTACTGTATCACAACTCTGAATACATGAACTGGTAGAAAACATGGATGTTACTCAACAACAAGTTTGAACTGGATGTGTAGAAACATGGATGATAACAGACTTAAAGCTCTGAAAACACCCTACTTCAGATGTTATAAATGGATTGTCACATGTTGTTTGTTTGCTTGGAACCTGAATATTTCTCATGTTGGCAAACTGACATGATTACCAGTTTACACATTCACAGATGACAGACATTATGGACATTTCCTAGAATATTTCATCAGCTTTAAGCTTCAGTGACACTATGAATAGAAATTTTAGCCAGTACCCTCAGAAGAGATTGCTCTTAGCTACACAGTGTTGTAATAGTTCTACTGTTATTCAGGTTCAGATTTTTTTTATTTTTTTATTTTTTTCTTATGAATACATCTATTTTCATTTTGGCCTTCAGGTGTAAATGAAAGAATCTAATTGTTCAAAAGGTAGAATGTCTCCTAAATGTAAAGGCTAAAATGACAGCTTTACAATTAAATCTTCACTTTAACAAAGTGTTGCATTTTGCAAGCAACTTAAAGGGTGTTGGGTTAATTCTGATTCTGTTGTGGTGACAGTGTGAAACATGTTAATTGTGACAAATTTTCACAGAAATGTCCAACAGAATATAATAATGAAGTGATAACGTTTCATTTCCCAAAAGTCAAACTTCAGACTTGTTTTGATCTTACATCCTGCAGAAGAACTTTGGGCAAATATGCAACTCACTAAATTTACTTATTCCCCATGACTTCAATATTAGGCATCACTTTTAAAGTTAAATTAGGTTATTTGACTGGTCTAGCTAGTCTTCCATCAACAATGATCAAAGTATCATTTATTGGTTTAACAGTGTTAGACCACATAGATAAACAAACCAGTAGGACTGCATGGTTGACAAAATGGGTTATCGTTACCACCGGCTCATGGCTCTTAGTTACCATACTTTTTCAATCAAAGATAGCCTTTCTAGTCTTTTTTTTCCTGCTGTCAAGTACAATGACTATTACAAGTTGGACATTAAATGCACCATCAGTTTGACTGCAGTACTTATGGCTCTCTGATCTGCAAAAAATGCAAACACTTATTGGTTCTCTAATGTGTAATCTCACAGTAATTTCTTGCATCGTGCCCTGTCTCCTTATTTTTGAAGTTGTAATGTTTAAGTGGATGTTTTTATTTGCTTCTTCTTCTTTTTTTTCTGTTTTTTTGTTAACTGAACAGTTTTGATATTGGAATTTAAATTGTTGGATTTGAATTAACATACTCTTCTTGTTTTTTTTTGTCTTCTGTTTTTTCTCTTTTCTCTTGATTTGCTGTCCTTGTTGGATCCACTGGCCATCTTCTCTGGTTGAAATATGACAGGTAAGTTTGTTTCTTGAGTTTATGGGTAAACCTTTGCGCTGGGTTATCTTCCGTACATAGGCTGTCAAAGTAAGAATGTTTACCAGAACGGCTTCTCCAAGTACTTCTTGCACCAGGGATGCATTTTAGCTCAATTGTTTGGTAAACAGAGAGCACATTGCTTTTTTTTCCCCCTCAGCTGACACTTGGCGAATGGGGCAATTCCATTTATGCAGCCAATCTTCATAGGCTACTGGAGAGATGCCAATCTGGCCTCACAGATAGGGAAGAGAGAGGGAGCAAGGAGAGCAGCTAGAATAGCATTTATTCATTCTGACACTGATCAGATAAAAGGGAAATGATAAATGCTGCCTATTTTTACTTCCCTTAACCTGTGTTAATTTTGAATTTAAAAAAAAGCTCATGTGGTTGTGACTTGTCTTTTTTATCTTAAGTTTTACTTGAGCTGATCTTCCTATAAATTGCAAAATAAGATGCAGTTGTTCTGATGGTTTATTTGATGCAGAGCAAAGGTTTAATTTATCACACCTTGAAAACCATGCAGTGCTTATTATGAGTTTTAGATTATGTGTCATTAATAAAGCAGTTCACTTCTAGGATTATATTTTATTAATCTAGGAACAAATTCTCCACATTGGGGGTATTGTCTTTGTGTAGTAAAAATGTGCAGTGTTGCCGTGCCTTCAATAATCATCCAGAAATGTTAAAATATAGCAATAACATTCCTAAAATTAGCTTATTTTTTTTCTAAGAATGATAATATTAGATGCTTCCCTCACCATTTGTCACACGAGATGCAGAACTGGATTAAACTTTTACATAGGATCATGTGCCTGAGGTGTTAACATTTTTAGCTTTTATTTTCTAGGATTTGTTTTAGATCCAATCAGCTGTGCCACAGTCTGTCTGCAAAGGTACGAACACCAAAGATAAATGACTCAAAAACCCTGCATATAGCCTGCAATAAAGCTTTTATAGTTCAGCCATGGCGACAGTCTGTATATAAGGCACTGACCCACATCTGCTCTCGTACAGGTTACATGAAGCCCCAGATGCAGGCCCAGCTGTTCTTAGTCGATGTGTTATCTCACCGACTGACCCTAATGCTTGTTTCGAAAGCAAGGCAACACATTAGCATAGGCTAACCCAGACCAGACATTCGGACAAACAATGCGAGTTGACTACATAATAACAATAATAATAATAATAATAATAATAATAATCTGTTTCCCTTTTACCATCTGAGTCAGTGTAATGAATATTCAGTTGCTAACCTTAGCCCCAGTTGTCTATGCAGTTTCATATTTAGCAGCACCTCTTGCTCTTCCTACAGTGCCATATGTGTGTATAATGACTCCTGAGTCATTGCTATTAATTCGCCGTTGATTCACTACGGTGCATGTAAATGAAGCAGTGGGAAGTGAGACCTATAGGCAGCCCGGAGATTTAGTCAAAGTAATGAACATAATTACAGTACCCCACTGCACTTTTGTCACTTTTAGTAAAGTTGTTTTCTTGACAGTGTGTTTCATGGTCGAAAAACATGGTTGCAAGGAAAATTAAGATTTGCTTACATATATAGAATTGTAAAAGTTTCAGTTGATTCCTCCTTTAATTAAGCTCCAGTTCTTACATGTGGGTAATCCAATATAAAACACCAGGTTTTTTATCTGGCGATCATTGACTTTGTTGTAGTGATATGGCACCAGGATTTGAAAAAAAAAAAAGGCATTGCACAAAGACTTGGACAAAGAGAGAGAATATGGTGTGTCAAAGGGGTTGAATTTTAAAGGTAACAATAATGATTACGATATTGATTTTTCTAACCCCACCTGAAGCACAAAAAGGAGCATAGGAAAGCCACCCCCACACTGTCGTTAGTCATCATCGGCTCCTTACAGCCCACTGCGGTACATGCTGCCACCTGTGATTTAGCTCTCCATCCAGTTATGAGGGGGTGTTAAGTGTTTATTATGCCGCACAGTCCCAGTCGCAATGAGGAGGCAGAATGTTGCCTGATCAATACCTCTCACAGGAAGCTGGGTTAATTTATTTTTTAAGGATCTGCCTGCGTCTCTAAGAGGTCTCTTATGCTGTAAGTTAAAATGCAAGTTGTTTCCTAAAGATTTGCAGAGTGACATTTTCTCACCGACTCCTCCACCAGTTCCTGGAGATCCAATGCTGACACTCTGACATAAAACTGTATGCATCCGTAATGTGTTGAACATTATGTTGTTGTTTCCTTTTTGTAACTGAATACCAGTGTTTGTTTTTTATTTTTTTTGTTTGGCAAGACCCTTGACTCTTACTTAACCACGAATGGTTCTGATTACTGATTGAAAGTGGGGCTAACTTGTCTTCTGGTATTTAGTTGGCAAGAAACCAAACATTTTGAAACTGACATTATCTCAGTATTTGCTTTTTTGTGTGTGATTTTTAGCAATGAGGTTGTTTTTTTAATGTGTGCTTGCCAGTAACCATACCTTTATTGGTACTTTTATTGGCTGTAAATGCATATGCACAGAAACAGTTGCATATGCACAATCCACATGCTTGATTTTATTTATTTATTTGTGCATATCTAATCCCCCTAAAGAAGTTCCAATCTGTTAGCATATGCACACAACAACGAGGCTCTGAATATCCTCTGGCTGGCAAATGACTGCAACTCTGCCACAATCTGGTCTCCACCTCACAACATTTATGCGAAAAAAAATAAAATAATAATCTACATTTTTTTCTGACATAACTGTTATGATTGTTAGGGGAGTTATTAAACAACAGAGAGAATGCCTACAATATTATATTTCAAATTACTTGTGCTTTTTTTATTTATTTAGGTAAAACATTTCCTTTACAACTTCCAGTTTACTTGTGAAAATGTGAAGGAGGAATAAATACATTGTTGTCACTATAATCATTTTAGTTACCACTCATCCGTATTGATTTTTACTGAGCATCATCAATCAAGGCATTTATAATGGATGCTGTCTGAGAGCACATATCTCCCTTCAGGGAATCATCACCTCAGACTTAGGTCAAGCAGAGATTTGATCTGTTGTCAGTTAGATGAATTGATGTTTTTCTCTTCATTCTCCCCTGTCTTACGGACTCATATAAGAAAGAATGAAGTTAAAGGTGAGCAGGGATAGTGAAAAGTCTAAAGTAGTTTAATGTCAGCCCTAAAGACTCAAAGCTCTTAAAATATTCAAAGCCATTCTCGATCACCTTTCTCTTTGCTTGCTTGTTTAAGAAAAAGAGTGAAATTAAATCAATAATGGTGCCAGTACTGGCTTTTATGCCAGGCGTCATCCAATATTTATACAAATGAGTCCTCACAACCTCAAATTTACCCTGCAGTTGCATGTTTAAGAGGCTGTGAAGAACTCGAGGGGGGTTGAAATTTTTGACAGGATGCAAAGATGAAGAGGACGGGATAAATCTCTGTCCCCATCATGGTGGCTACAGCAGTCATTTGCATGCACATGATACGACAGGTTATGATTAACTGTCATGTTGAGTGGTAAAGTGGGACACCTTTGCTACCATAAAAAAGAAATGGATCATAAATCCCACAAGGTAACTTGAATCTATTATTGCTCCCTAAGAACATGCCTCTAAACAAATAACCATAGAATGAGGTGCTTTTGTTGCTCCAACACTGCTGGCAGTAAACATGTTCATGGGAGTTCATCAAGTTTTTGAAACTAGAAAAAAAGTAAAAAGAAAACATTGTGGGCATTCATTTTTTTCATTTTTGACAGAGGTATATATATATATATTTATTTATATAACATATAATTATTTCCCTCTTATCTAAGTTATTAGAACTTATGATTACATCGATGTTGCTTTGCAGAGGTCATTTTCTGATAACGACCCATCCTCCAGCACAGGAGGAAACAGATTTGTGTCCAGATAAACCTCAGTAAACAAGTGTGAGCGGAAATTTTAGGATTTCATTTCACTGAAGTGCCAAACACTAAATTCCAGTTTAATTATTCGCATTATTAAAGGTGATTAATATTTTTGAAGGGATTTTACCAGAGATAAATCCTATCAGTTGTAGAAGGAGAGAATGTCATTTACCATGTGTATTTGGCTCAGTGTCTCAGTTTATCCTACTATTTTGAGATTTGAAGATTAAATTAAATTTAATAATGAGTTAAGCTTCAAATTACTTTGATATTTTTACCTAACGCTGGCAAGATATGAAATAAGCAAGATCAGCTATTTGAAGTTACGGACTATTCTTGTCAGGACCAATGACCATATACCTATTTCAAATAAATCAATTTTTAGACATTCATGTTAATTACATAATGTTGGAAAGTACCCTAAGTCCTCTTCAAATCAAAAATTCCTGCAGGCTTTACAGCTTCAGTTAATTTGCACTAAACACTCCTACGTGTATGTTTTCCAGACCCATGAATCAAACATCAAATACACATTTATGCTTTCTTTGTTTCTCATGAGCTTGATTATTCAAATAATGACCTCTTATTTGAGTTTGATATGTAAAGATTGTCAGTGAGCTCTTAAAACAAAATTTTATTCCTGATGACTTACAATTTGTAAACATTTTCTTAAATTATATCAAAGAACAAAATGCTTTTTTTTTCTTTTCTATTTTTTTTTAGCAGAAAATCCTCTGCAAATTCTATATAATCGTGTTGCTCCTGTTGTGGGAGCCTGAAGAATGTGGTGAACAAAATGTTAAACGCAGCCACGGTATGACAGTATGCACACTAGAGAGCAGTCTGTTCCCTTTTTCTGCAGTCATTGTAATCAAACCCCCGACATGCTCCGTCTCTCTCTCTCTCTTTCACACATACACTCACACACACACACACACACACATCCTGTTTTTGTCCAAAGGCCCAGGAAACACCATATCTGCCAGTGTACAAATTTACAGAGTAGACACCAAAGCAATAAGGATATACACACACACCTCTAAATGGCCTTGTATTCAACAGACATTTTACATCACATAAAAACACAGTGGTGATTACTGCATGTGCAAATATTGCTTGAAGCTGGTGGATAATCTCTTCAGTAGTTTTTATACTACTTGAATTACATTTTTGATCTACGTGTGCATGGATTAGATGATTGTTGGCTTTGTCTGATTGATTCAGTCAAAAGAGGCGACTCTGCTGTGTGACAGTCAAAATGTGAGGACAGGCAATGAAAGGCGTAGCTTTAGATCTTTGACACTCTGCTCTCTTTACTCGAATGCAGCACAAATATGATCAAATTAAATAAATTATTTCTGGTAAAAATTAAATAAATCATTGAAATCTGTTTACAGTGAGGCGATGGAAAGAAACTACACTGATAATGACTCAACAAAATGCCTGATCAACCAACAAACATGAATAAAACAGTGATTTAAAAGTCATGTTTTACGCTAAAGATGAGATGCAAATATCTCTTAGCATCTTTTATTTTTTATATATATATTTTTTTTCTTTATTTCTTTTTTTTTTCTTCTTTTTTTTTTTGGTTTTATACACTGCAAAGTCATGGCTCTTCTTGTCCACGAGCACAAAGACTGCATCTATTGTCGTTCGTCCGCTGTGACAGGCTTCTCACATACAAATGAGTTTACTGTGAATAGTGGTTCATTTATTTAAACATTGTTTTGTAGTTTACAAAAGAAATAGAATATCTTTTTTTTTTCAGTTTTGTCCACACTTGCACGTCTTACTTTAGCATATTTTACACTTTAAACATTTTAATTAAACATTTTTTTTCCAATATTTTAAATGCTTCTCAAATGTATGTACCATAATACAAATGGTTGCTTATTTTTTTCTTCTTCTTTTAGTTCTTTTTTTCCTGTGTCTGCAGTTTGTTTTTAAACAATATTTAAATGTCCTGAAGTAGAAAGACACATTAAAGCTCAAATATCCTTCCATGAGAGAGAAGCTCCAGTGCTCACAATATATTCCTTTTTTCCTCTTTAGAGCATCAACAGGTCCAATTGTCAGGTGCCTATTATGCTCTGTGATTTCAGATCAGCAGTAGACAGCAGTAGCAATAAATCCATCTCAGAACAGTCAGCCACATAAAGCGCACTCTCTCCAAATCACAGTGAAATGTAAAAAGGGTCCAAAGATCAAAATATTCCCTTTGCTCTACATCTCCCTCCCCAGTATTTCCAAAAGGGATTTACTGTATATCCACATAATCACAGGTAAAGATTAACTCAAAAAGTACAGTTACACCTCACATTCTCGAGAAGGTTGCTGTTGGCAAGTGCATGAGCCATATTCATTGATGATTACCAAAGCTCCTTCAATGTGGTTAGGTTTATAGTCAACATAGTATTCCGGTGTAGAAATTGCAGCCATCTGCTGCATGCTTTGCTTTTGCTTTTGCTTACGGCGCTGACTGCTAAAGCACTGCCTCAGTTGCCTTATTCCAGCTGGAAAGCACTTCCATGCTACATACAGCATGAGCACTATGATGAGAAACGAGAAGATGAGTGCCATGGTGCCAGTCACTACTTTGTGGATCTGCATGGTGCTCTCCAGGTCATCATGGCCCACTGTGACGGTGAAAGAACTTGTGACCACTTCAGTTCCCTCTCCTTCATAAGGGTTAGCAGTGAAAGAACCCCCAAACACAGAGCCACCCTTGGTCAGATCCCTTGTAGAGGCATACAGGCCTGCTGTGGTTACCTCTAATGGAGAATCCTCACATAGCTGAAAAGCATAGACAGCATCCAACACATCCTCACCCTGTGCAGTGTCAGGGCTTGAACACAGCAGGGAGCTATCACGCTGACCTCGGAAGGCACTCAGCCAAGAGGCCAAGGCACAGACATTACGACCACACTCCCAGTCATTGCCAGCCAGGGTAATGCTGTCCAGAGATGACCACGAATCCAGAATGCGTTGATCCAGAGAGGACAAACGATTGGAGTCAAGCATCAACACCTTAAGGTTAGGAGCACTCTCAAATACATGTGGCTCGATGTACTCAATTTCATTGGATGACAGATCAATC
Organism: Anablepsoides rubrolineatus; assembly: GCA_031762495.1. Lineage (NCBI taxonomy): Eukaryota > Metazoa > Chordata > Actinopteri > Cyprinodontiformes > Rivulidae > Anablepsoides > Anablepsoides rubrolineatus. The sequence continues at coordinate 23,983,596 of JARVGW010000427.1, read as the reverse complement.
TTCTCCAAAAAATGCCAAGTCCATTCCAGGGTGTTGACAACAATGGTAGCACGATTGTTGTGCATGTACAGAGTACGTAATAAGATGAGTCGAGGAAAGTGGGCTAGGTTGACTTTGACCAGCTCATTGTGCTCAAGATGCAACTCAGTCAACTTGAAAAGGCCTGCAAAGGAGTTTCGTGCCAGGCTCTGCAGTTGGTTGTATCCCAAGTCCAGAAACTGCATGCTCCTGCAGTCTTGAAAAATACGCACTGGCACAAACTTTAGAGCATTGTAGCGCAAATGCAAATTGGTGAGCTTCCTAAGGCCATGGAACAGGTCTGGCTCTAAGGCCTGCAGCCTGTTATATGAGAGATCCAGAATACGTAAGTTTGGGAGGGGCCTAAATGTTCCATTTGGCAGATTCTCAATTCGATTGCTGCTCAGGTCTAACTCCTTGACTCGTCTCAACCTCTCAAAGGCACCCTCCTCTACAATGTCAATGTTGTTATGATCCAAGTAGAGCCAGGTTAGTTGTGACAAACCAGTTAGCTGGCCTTCACGCAGCTCAGTCAGGTTGTTCTCTCTCATGGACAGGCCCATAGCGCTGCTTAGATTGCGGGGGATGTCTGTAAGGTTGAGCCCCTCGCAATACAGCAGCTTGCTGTCGCAGCGGCACAGCCTTGGACAAACCGCCTCTGCCAAGGGAACAGTTCTTAGAAAAATGCCCAATGAACACAGTATCAACCCAGGGGGCTTCTTCAGTGGCCACTTTAAGTACAGTCCAATTAGGAGGAAATCCATTAGCATAAATATCCAGGAATGTCCGGAAGAAAATGTCCATTGAATCACTCTGGATAAAGAATTTGCACTGATCAGATCATATGTATCATAAGATATTACTTGAATAAATAATATTTCATTCTGTCTTCGTATTTTAGTTGCAGATGGTGATATTGTGTTTCTTTTACTTGATCCACAGAAGAGATCTTAGTTGAAAAGGCGAAGAAAAAAGAGCAAATCTCTTTGCTGATGTGAGATATTAGGCAGAGGGTGGAGAGTCGAGGGGATAAAAAATGAAACTGTCTTCACCAATTGGTCTTATTCAAAAAGATTCCTACTCACCCTCATCCAAAAGCTGACAATCTCCATTCAACATCTTGCTTTGTGCCCCAACACTGATTATGTATGAATCTAAAAAAGACCCCACTGTGGTATACATTCTCCCCCCCCTGCCTTTTTTTCTCTTTTCAGTGGACACCAGATCCTTGGCAGGCTTACAATGTCTTAGTTCTCTTCAAGTGAAAGAGCCAGAAAGAGGCGGAATCCAAGTAGCTTTCAGCGAGATGGTAGGAAGTGCAAGTTCCCCTGTCTGCATGCATGAGCCCTGTCTCTTTTTGCTCCTCTGCAGTCCTCTGCTGCAAGGATCAGAGGGAAGAAGAAACAAGCAAAAAAAAAAAAAAAAAGAAAGAAAAATCACCAATGAACAAAAATTTAAATATCTGTCCGGTTATTGTCTCCTCCCCTCTCTGCTTAAGTTTCAGCAGGTATGTCGAAATCTTTCACCATCGTCTCAGTAAGAAATCACTATTAAAGGTTTAAATCCATTCGAGCTGTTAATTGTGCTTTCTGTGACAAAAGCACAAAAAAAGGGAGTTTAAAAAGGAGAATCCTTTTCACAGTTTTCTTGTGTAACCGTATTCCTTGTCATCCCAACGGTGTATATCGGTTAAGAGGCGGCTTGCATCCCCCTGTGGTTCGCAGGTTTTGTTCACCCTTTTCCTTTCCGAGCGTTTCCTCAGCCAGCTGGAAGAGGCTGCTGAAGGCTGGTGCTGGTAGGCAGGCAGGGGCAGTAAATGTGGGAAGCAAAAGAGCGAGCAATCCCCTGCAGCAGACCAGTACACTGACAGCGCATGCAGAAGCACCTTCTGTTCACTGAGTGTCGTCAGCCACTCACAATTCAGAGTGCTCGCTCTCTTTCTCTCACTCTCTCGCTCTCTTTCCCTTGATCGCTCACTCACTTGTTCGTGCTGCTCCCTCCCTCCTCCTCCTCCTCATTCACACTCTTGCATCCTTCATCCTTGTTTTTTCCTTTTTTTTTCTCCTTTCTCTTTAGCTTAGATATTTACATATTCACAATGAGTCGGGCTTAACCCAGGAGCTTAATAAACCCCCACTTCCATCACCCCTCTGTCCATCTCTGACTGTAATAAACTAAACCCTTTTTTTTTTTACAGCTGCAATGATCAAGCAATAAAGGGACATACTTTTCCTGTTGCATCCCTCAAATAGAAAACCACCCATCAACATACAACCCCTGGCAATAAGTATGGAATCACCAGTCTTGGATGAGCACTCATTCAGACATTTCATTCTTCAGTCTTGTTCTTTTTTGTTTAGGTGTCAATGATGGTTTTCTTTTACCTTTCCTGTATTTCAATCCCATTTCCTTTAGGCAATTTCTTACGATTCGGTCACAAACATTGGCTCCAGCTTCCTCCCATTTATGCTTCATCTGTTTAGTTGTACTTCTTTGGTTTTCAAGACAAATGGCCTTAAGTTGTTTGTCTTGATGCTTTGATGTCTTTCTTGGTTTACCTGTATGCTTGGCTTTAACAACCATTCCATGCTGTTTGTATTTGGTCCATATCTTGGATACAGCTGACTGTGAACAGCCCACA
>JARVGW010000427.1:23949111-23970266 GCA_031762495.1 Anablepsoides rubrolineatus | reverse complement strand
TATCTATCTATCTATCTATCTATCTATCTATCTATCTATCTATCTATCTATCTATCTATCTATCTATCTATCACAAAAAAAACTCTCTCTCTATAGTTTTTTTTTTCTTGAAGGTGCTGCCTCTTTTATTGCTACATAAATGCTACTCACTGTCTAATTTAAGCCACACATGCATGATGCAGTTTTGTCAGTACCAATGAGGAGATATTTCTTTGTCATTGCCTGTATCTAAGAGGCAGAGGCAGCTCCTCTGTCACATGCTGCAGCACCACGCAGAGCGCTCGCACAGAGAGCCAGCTCTCACTGACAGTGTCAGAGAAAATGCTAAAAAGTGTGGCTACACTTCACAAGAGTCATTGCTGACAATGATCAGTGCCACAAGTTCACAACTACTTTGCCTGTAAGGGGCTAGAAACCTTCTCAGTCAGTGGGATTTTCAGGAACATTAAATGCCAGCAGGGAAATACAGCTTTTTGACTGTCAGGTTTGTGTGGAAGTTTATCTGCTGTGTTCCTAGCTAGTTTCTCTATACAGCTGTAGGGGACAAGAGCAACATAGATTAGGATTTTAACACACACACATTTGTCATTTATTATTAACATAATGTGTTGGTAATGTGTTATCTTTCTACAATTTGTTTTTGTAGAAAGATTACACAAAGTTAAAATTCCTAAACCTTTCAGTTCCAAATGGTTTCTCAGAAATGTCAATACATACACAGTAGATATGAGAAACATGTCATTTCTTTCTAATTGAAATATAACAGCAGCCAGATAAAGCAGCAATTCAGATAAAGCAGTAAGCCATTAAGCAGTTTTATAAAAGCTGTAATAGAAGTGGAATAAACATATGTGTATCAACATCTATTGCTGGACAAAAGAAAGGGAAGAAAACAACTGCAACATCCAAAAATCCAATCAAATTGCTTTTGGAGAACTTTGTGCACTTTAGGTTTAGTATTCTGAAGAATGATGGTGTCCCTGAAATGGTACATATTGAGGTTTTGTTAGGAGATTTTTGTTTATCTTTTTTCCTGTTTTACAATTTATTAACATGTACTTCAAAACTAAATATTTTTTTAAATGTTTGTAAAACGGTGCCAAGAGTCCTCCTGCTGCTGATCCAGTGTCAGCCTCACAGGTGGTGATGTACACTAAAACTCTGCTGCTGCTTTTCTGATGGCTGACCTTGATGATAATTAGTTGCCTGATTTATGAAGAAACAGGATAACGTTGACATTCATTACAGACACTGTTGGGGGTGCCCAAGGTTTCCTGAAAAAATATTGTATTAAAAAAAATAAAAAAATCAACTCCATGCCATTCTTCAAACTGACATCCAACACAAATACTAATATATGTATATATTTTTAATTCAACACTTATCAGTAATTAGAAATCTGTGTAAAAACATCCATGTAATTAAGAGAGGAAATAACTAGTGAAAAGCACAGCTACATAGTGTGACATTTTGTGAGCGTTCCACCAAAAGGATAAAAAAGCCTGACAATACAAAAGAAGATGCAGCATTGACTCAGATTCCTCAAGGCAAAAACAGCTATCTTCTGGTGTGACAGCATCCAAGTCTCTCATTTCTGTGTTGGCCTTTCTGTTTGCTTTTTTTTTTTTTCCACAACATAAGAGCAATAAAACATACACATTTTTCAATAATGTATGAAACCAAAAGTGTTCTGTTTGCTAGATGATCAGGATAGATAAATGTATACTTCTAACACATCAGTGCACATAAATGCTTCATAATTTTTATTTATTTATTTTCCTGAATTCACAATATGAATTGTGCACTCAGTGGTTGTATTTACTTATTGGTTTTAGGGTTTTTAGGGTTAGTGTTGTGGGTATATGGATGTATAGGGCAATCTCACAGACATGTTAACTGAAGGGCCTGAAACAATTCCCACTACTGTCTGAGAGGTGAAAGAATAAAGGTAGCCATCCCCCCACCCAGTGCACACCTCTGCACATTTCCATATTACACTAATACCAAACATATATGACATAACATATATGTGTGTCAGGCCAAGCTTTAAAATGTGAGCATATAGACAAATCTCTCATTAAATATTATAAATAAATGAATAAACAAGTGAATATCTCCTCCTTTTGCTCACCATCACATTTTGATAAGCATCCTCTGACATCCTTCCTTGGAAGCCTGCAGAAACGGCTCTCTTCTGCTGGTGTGTATAGTTATTCCTCACAGACTGTCAAAGTAGCACAGCGGTATAAAGACAGACTCATATGCCTCAGGTGATGTGTCTGCCCAACAAGACACTGCTCAAACTGATCAAAAATGCACTCTAAGTTGTCTCAGCATGAACTGTGAGTGGTGTTGTGATGCACCGAAGAAACATGTCAGAAAAAAAAAAATAAAAATCAATGTTAGTGACAGTGTTGCTCTTTCTTGTTTCCTTCTAGATAAAAAAAAAAAATTAAAATATTGTCAGCCTAATCTTTTTTGATGCTAAACTGTGCTTTGTAACCAGCAACCAGGGTCACACTTGAGAGAAATTAGGTGGACTTCTATAGCACTTTATAAAATTACTTTGACATCGGTTTAGTGGTTAACTGCTATAATCATGTGCTCAAGTATCTAAGTGTTCTTGTCTTTGTGCGTTTGTATGGAGGGTTTTTAATGTCTATGTGACACATTAAATCACCACAGTTTTTTTTTTTAAACAGCAACATCTACATACTTTAAAAGAGGGGCAATATAAATAAACTGTTCTAAGAGAGTTTAAAACATTTTTTTGTTTTGTTTTGTTTTTTGTTTTTTCCCAGGTTGTATTCAGTACTTTTTTTTCTCAAGTAACACAACTTCACAGCCAAATCACAGGACCCCGCTGTAACCATGCAAAACATTTTTAAAGGAAGCTATTTCTGTTAAATCAGAAATCAAGATTACACGTGTTTTAGGTTATTTGACTGTCTCTTTCACCTATTATTCACCACAAAAGAGGAATGTCCATTATGTTCGTAGAGTGAATACCCTCAACACATTTTTATGATTGATGGGGATTATCAAAGCTGAGCTTTATTAATCCCCATGGTGTCTTCAGCTTTGGTTCACAGCCGGTGTCCCAGTCAAGGGCAATGCAAGTGTAATCTCTAATACCTTGCATGCTTAAAAAAAAGTCTTCTCTGCTTTTTCATGCATCATGTTACCATAAGCACAATAAACATATTAAAGTCTCCATCTGTGAAAATGCATAAAATCATAGTAAACTAGAAGAAAATACTTTAAGTACTACCTGTTTGTTTGTTCATAGTGTTTGACTTGAAAGTTAAATTAATTTTGGGGTTAATTTCATTGTATTTAAACAAAGCTGTTTATTGGAATCAGTGGGAACTTGTGAACATTCACCAATATTGTCTTAAATTTCTGGAAAGCTAACATTAAAAGCAAAAGTCAGCAGATATCAGACTAGTGTTTTGTTAAAAGACAAACATTTGCAGCAGATAAATAGTTGTGCTTTTGCTGAGCTGACACTAATTATTGATGTGAATGTTTTTTTGGTTTAGTCATGGCATCTGGCACTGACAGTCCATTAGTGAATGAATGAACCTAGATTCTATCATTATCTTGCATTGGGATTGTCTTTTTTTATTACTCATCTCAACTATAATGCCACCAAATTCCCTTTTTATTTATTACTTTATTTGTTACGCCATTGCAGAAATGCAGCTCAAAAGTTTGATTTGATCAACATACTACTATAAATGTTATATAAAAATTACTTGATTCTTTAAGTTGAGTGCTGACATGTTTTTTTTACTTGTGTCATATGTACTATAGCAATTACTTTAAACCAAGTGCATTGTTTGGATCTCATTTACTCAAATAATCATACATATGTAACAGTAAAATCCAACATGGCTCTACTGCGTGCTAAGATGCACTTTAGGAAATGTTCCACTGCCACAATGAACATGTAACTAAAGGCCAGCCAGTGTGGCAGATCTGTGCAGTGTGAAACTACATGATGAGATGTCCTCAAGCCCTGCTGAGTAACAGAAAGGAAAGCAAATGCAATTGTTATCATATCATAAGATAACTGGATTCAAACTGCACCACTTATTAAAATGCAGAGTGCTGTCTCTGGCAGCAGACAATGGCAGCTAAATCCTCTGATAAAGAAAAAAAAAATCTCAGCCGTTGCATTCTCTCTTCTGTCTTTGTACGTGTGTGCATATGTGTGTGCATGGATGTGTTGTGTTGTGTGGCAACCTGCTTAAAATGTTTTGCATGATTAGCTTCTCCTCCCAAGTAATGGACCAGAATCAAACTCGCTCTTTTGTCTACAAAGTTATGAACTTGTTGACAAACTTAACTCTGGCAGTGGAGGTAGTGCGTTCACAAAATGATTTGTATTTTAAGGGAATTTAGTCAGGAGGATGTGGTCACATTGACTTAACAAGAAAATACAACTATTCTATCATGCTGTCACTCATCCTTTGTTATTAGTATTGATTTGTTCTTTCAAAGTCTCCTAACTTCATTATTCTTTCATGGTTATACAGAGAAACTTTGTAAACCTCCAACTAGAAAGCTATTTCATGATGTAGTGTTTAATGAGGATTTAGAGACTCAGAGGTATTACATCATACCTTTAAGGCTTTCTACCCAGGGTACTAAATAACTGGACACTTTAACTTTTGCCATTCCTTTGTTCAAGTTTACCCACTATTGACATGATTCATTATGTCATTCCTCTGTCAGTCACAGCCTCTTACAGCTGCCTACCAGCACCAGATGGGCTATGCATAATTAAGATCTTAACCCACAGCAGAAATCTGAACCTGTCACCACACTGACAATAAGACTGACCAGCCCAGAGGCACTCTTACCCCAGATGCCCACTAGTTCTTGTTATTCTGCTTTACTGGCCTCAACTCGCTGCTAGCACATTTTAATAAGGCCAAGTTGTATCTAACACATTGGTGAATTTTAATAAAAGTGGTTTATGAAAAGAACATAGATTTCTTCTCCTATTCCTCTATTTGTTTCTTTTTATTTAGAGAAATGAAATGTTAAAGCACAATTAATTGACCAAAGTTATAAAATTAGTTAAATTAATTCTCAGTAGTTAGGTTTCATAAAGTTCCAACGTCAAATCCTTTGTTTAAAAAAACACATTTATTCAAGGCTTTCCTTGTAATTTGATGCAATCTAAAACAGCACCTGGACAAATATGACAGAGAGAAAATAATTATTAAAGGGCCAATATTATGTGTTTCTCATGCATATAGTTAAATTCTATACCATCATAAAGTAACTATGTCACCTTCAGTTGTTATGAAAATACTGTTTTTATAAATCAAAAATTAATTTGACTTCACATCACAGCCTTTTCTAAACACCTTGAAATTGGCCTCTTGTCTCTTTAAGAACCTCCTACCGCTTCTGTCACACCCATTTCTGCACGTCATCACAACAGCTTCATGCTGTTTACAACCTGTAGTGTTGTAGCCTATTTTGTTAAAATAATCATTTAAAAAGCAGCAACATCCTATAATATTGGTTTTGGAAAATGGCAACTCAGGATACAACTGAACCTTACCGTCGGACTGGAGAGTACATTTTTTGAAGAAACAGAGCGAGTAGAGGGAACATTTCAGCTTGTTAAGATATCTCACTGTCATCCTCACATATGTGCTGTTCAGAAAATGGTATGTCTGAAGAAAACAGGAATTCACTAGATTTTTTTCTCAAAGCTGTATTCTCAATCTTCTGACTCCAATCAGGTTCATACAGCAACTGTAGCACAGGCCTCAGCACAAGACCTTGAGCTAAACCAAAACAAAACACAGCAGCCCTGCTCTAAGAAGAGACTCTGCAAAAAACAAACATATTTTCCCCCCTATAATAATAAATTAACCTTATAATGTAATTATCTTCCTGGTTACACCCATGGAAGTGTTAACTTTAACGTCAGAACGTAACTCACTTTTGTTTAGGCTAAAAAAAAGAACACAAGATAACTCACACACCAACTCTCATTCTGTTTAAACTTAAAGCCTTCAATGATCACAAAGTATAAAATACAAAACTGCACCTAATATTTAGTTAATCATTTATAAAATTGTCTTCAATATCATAGACAGACCAAACAACCAAACATAACGTGAGTCATTTTTCAGCTTACCTGGGCAGATGACAATGATGTCTGCATACTTCTGAGAGTTGTAATTGCATCATATTTTAGTGATAATCTTGTTATTAGTCCACTGTTAAATTTCCTTTTGTTCAGAAAGCTATCATCCATAAAGTGACTCGCACAAATATATACATTTATTTTTTCGTCAGAAGGTTATTTCCCAAAATTTAAATCAAACCGTTTCTTAAGAACTGTGTCATGATCCTTGGCATCCGAAAATACATTTCCTCAAAGGCATTTTTTAATCTGAAAAGGACTGGACTGAGAAGTATTATGAGCTCAGCAGACATGCACGCGTGGTTTCACCCGGAGGTTGCTAGTTGTTGCTGCCGATAGCCTGCAGGAGTCGCAGGGGGAGGCGTGCTCTGTGAGCTTGGAGACACAGCCCAGAGGAGGAGCTGCTCCTAAAAGACGGTTCTTGGGCCAACCAGTCGTTTTTGCTCTCCTGGCTGCCAAATCAAGCCAAATCAAGACTCTGGTACGTTTTATATGAGGGGATAATGTTATAACAAGATATAAAACTCAAAAACATGTTGACCTTACATTCCATAGTAACCAATTTGAGTTTTATTGCATGTTAAATGTACATTCAGAAACTGAAACATGAATCTTTTTTTTTTCTAAGTAAATAAAGATCATGTGCTTCAGTGGAAGATTACCTTTTCTGGGCGTTCATTTATTTGAGGTCTAGAGTGACCTAACCCTGAAAGTGTGTAGAATGTAAATAGGAGACTTCTGCAGATTGTCCTTGTTTCCACTACTGATTCAATTTATTGGTCTGGTATCAAATCAGTACTCATTTAGGCATTTAATAAATCATATGTTGAGAGCTTTATATCTCCCCATGGTTTGAATCTGCGCCATTTCTAAGATGAGTTGATAAATGACAGACAATATTTTCAAGGGTGATGTCTGTGTCATTTCACAAAAATACTGTTTGGATTGTAACAGCTGTGACAATGGTAGGAATAGTCTTCAAAAGGCAGTTTTAGGAAGAAAATAGATGCATTTTTAAAATACATGAATCCCCAAACACCCACCACAACTGTAAGTCCCATCCCCTGATCCATCTTCACGCAGTGCTCTCATATCACGTCCACAAATTCTGTGGCTTTACGAGCCATTCTGTGCCTTTTTTTCTTGCAACTAATAGCAGCAACAACTCTGTTTGTGGCCTGTGCTGCTGCCTGGCTAGACTGACAAAGCTTACATGAAAGAACAGTGGGAGACAGTCATTTCCCCAGTTCAGCCAGCTACACAAGGTTTTGAAGTCGGTGCCCCCTGGATCATTACGGCGAGGGAACACCCCGTAGCGCTATACAGCATATCTGTATGCATTTATCTGTTTGAGTAGACAGTGACTGTCTCCACGGTGGGCTCAGTTGCAGCAGATATTTGTGTTATCAGACTGCCATTAGCAACTTTATTTGATTTGATCCGCTGCTGTATTCATTTTACTGTCAAACCTTAGGATATATGTGTTTTTACTTTACTTTTTTTTCCCCCCTCAATCCATTTAATCCCTGATTAAAACTTCCTACACAACAGCAACCTACCCAGAGGAACAGCTTGAAACGTTCACCAGGTTTATAGAAAGCCTTGATAGCCCTTACTTGCCTTATATTGGTAGTAAAAACTAAGATTTGGGGAATTTTTGTTTATTTTTCTTAGTGCATTTTTTTGTGTCCTTTGAACTAAATTCTTTGTGTCTAAGAGTACAAGTCTCTATCCCACCTTCACTTTTCTTATGAGAAAGATGGAAAAGAAGTAAAAGACATGTCTTTGTTCTCATCAGTCTTTGTTCTATAGCTCGCTCATTTGTGATCCTGTGTTCTTTGTAGGTGTTAGGAGGTCGGAGTGGTGGGTTGGACTGCTTAGGTTAGTGTGCAGGAGGATAACGTGTGAATACAGATGCCTGCTCTCTTACTGTTAAGCCTCTTTGCATGTTTTTTTATTATTTATTTTCCCCTCAAATGGGGCTGTTTTATTGAACTCTAAACCCTTCCTATTTTGTATTTCATTAACTCCATGCTGTTGCATATTATCACAGTCTTTGTGTACTGTTAAACTTATTTAAGCTAGACTGCATGTGGCAACAAACATATATTAGGAAACATTTGAACTTAAATGTCTTAGGTGTTAAGCTATAATAAAGTATGAATTTTAGAGTTTGGCCACTGGCTTCCATTTTAAGGAAAATCACAATTATAAACTATAAAGACCTTGCAGAAAACATTATAAATTGCATGCCCCCCTTGCCTGTAGCATGTTTTTTTAATTAATAATAGGAAAAGAGGATAATACGACGGCATTATTTGGTATCAAATACTGTTTAAATTAGATTTAAGTAAAGTAACACTCTTTCAGGTGTTAAACACTTTTTTGCTGTTGTTGTTGGAATAAGCCAGTACTGTTTTATAAAACACTCACACGTCCTCAGAGACAGCCATGTCATGGTTCTGCATGCATGTATAGGGAAGTGTGTGTGTGTGTGTGTATGTGTGTGTCAGAGAGAGATAAATCGAGTTTTTCAGCTCTGCAGTGAAACAAAAGTACATCAATGATACTCAAACCTTCCTCTCACCCCATTGACTCACTTTTTTTTTTTCCTCCACACCACAACTCTGCTCTCACAGATATCGCACCGCTCTCTTATTTTCTCACCCTCTGTAACCTATTCTCAGCCTCTCCCTTGCTTGCTTCTCTTCTCTCCTGCTGCCCTTCCTTCAGCCCATCCCTCACAAACTACTTACTATTCAGTTCATGGAGGCTGCAGGCAGCATTGCTCTAGCTCCCCGTACTGCTGCTGCAGGACTAGACCTTTTTATTCCCTGCTCTCTGTTTCTCTCTCTGTGTCTGATAACCAGACATTTTTCCCTCACCTCCTTTTCTAATTCTCCTGAAACTATGCACCTAAAACCTTGGCTTTAAGCCCAACATACTTAGTATTTAACCCTACTCATTCTGTCCGTCCCTCTGCTCTTTCTCTTTTCCAAAACTGCATGAACGACTAAATGATCTGCAACAGTGTGACTATCAAAGCAGTGCTTTATTTATTTTTTTAATCTTCATTAAAAAGCACTTACTGTACATTAAAGGAAACAATATTTTTTGGTAAATAAATTGTTTGGACAATAACAAAAAAAAGCAAAATCCTCACTTGTTAATAATTTCATGAAATCAGCCCACTTGTCAATATTTGTTCTGTACCCACTTAGTCATTGGGACTCCCTAATTTTCTAGGCTCTTTTGACATTTTTTTTTCCCTAATAGCAAAAACAAGAGTAAGGAGGATGATGATTTAATGCTTTAAAAGAGTAAAGTCCTAGTGTTGCTTATCTTTTTAAAAATATTCTGTGACTCATGTCACATAAATCAATCACAGACTTCAGATACACTTTGAATGTTTTATGTTTTTGTCCTTTTTTTTACACCTGTCAGTCAAACTAAAGGTACACTTTTGAGATAGATGAACAAATAGTCTATTTTCTGTTGTGTATGTTTTTTATTTTTTATTTTTTTTGCACCTTTGTCTCTGCAGCAGTCATCTTTTTTTTCTTACTTTATTTTATATCAGCATTTTCACTTTTCAAATAGAATCCAGCTGGTTGATTTAAACTTGCATATACAGAAATGTCTTATCAGCTCTTGTGCATTCAGCCTATGTGAAACATTTTGGTTACATTGATAAAACTATTGACCATGTATTCATCTACGAAAGCCTGGTAAGCCATATCTCAATATTTACTCCACCTCAGTAAAAGCTGTTCATTTCTAAATGCTTAACGATAAGCCGGATGCTACCACACATCCACAAACCTGCTTGACCTCAGATACTGATAACCAGCGACAGGCCCACAGACTAAACATGAGCTCATGTAATGAGGGGAGTTAGTAAACGGCTTCAGCCATTAAACGTTAAGAGGCCTTGTGCTTGAAGGCACTCTTGCTTCTCCTCGGGCGGTTCTGTCCTAGGCCGCATTAAGTCTAAATGACAAGAGACCGCCGGGCTCGAGCAGCACTGCCATGGATACTACAGGAATCGATGTGTGTGGAGAAAAGACTTGAAGCCCTCTTGTAAGATGCACATGGGAGACTGAGAGTGCAGCGGCTGTCCTGAGGCAGCGAACAGGAATTTTTCATACTCGCTTATTTTCCAGCATTAGACATGTCTTTAAATTGAGAAGCCAAAAATAATAATAATAAAAAAAAATGTTTACATTATGGCATTTTGTGTGCATATAAATCATTATTTTTTAGTATTATGCTATAAAATGATAACTAAATCTTTCATTTAGTAAGTGGTTACATAAATGATATCTGACCACTCATCAGGAGAATTACAAAATATAACTTATTGTTATAGAATGCATGAACTGTAAACTTTTTAGTTACACATAGTTAAACATTATTCACTAATGTGTTTGTAATGGTATAGACGGTCTAAGCGTTTAAGGGACCTCCCTCAAAATTGTAACAGATGTGGATGATTAGTGAAACATAAAAGGTAATGATTACCATGCTGTGCTCGGGGGGTTCAAAGACTGGGAGCGGCTGCTTTAGGTCATTATCAGTTCCATTAAACCTCATTAAAAAAATAAATGACATTCTGATTTATGTTTTCTATTTCTTTATTTATTTAATGACAATACAAAAATAGCATTCAACATATCTCTGAAAAATGGCAAAACTTTGTTAATACATTCCTGTTTTTTGTGAGATATATTTTTACATAATAATTTCTACTGTTTGCCTGTGGATTTTATTCATTCAGTTCAAATCACACAGCAAACCAAACACAAACTCCACTAATCAAATCAATAGAATAATACATTTTATTTATTTAAATACTTGTATATTTTCTTTGTCTGTAGTTTGGCCCTAAATAGCTGGTATTGATCCATTTTTTTTCAACACAGTGAGCCAGTTGGCACTGCAGATATAAATGCTAAGTAGCATAACAGACAACCACATCATTTAATGTTCCAGTTGCTCCCACGCTTTATTTCTATATCATATACTGGTTACATAAACACTAAATTTTACATTTTACTTTTTAGTTTTTTTTTTGCTGTTGTTTTTCAGCAATAATGGTTAAAAAATGCATATACCACTTATGATACACAAGGGTAACTATTAATTGTTGCTTCCAATAATAGTTTGTTTGAAAACAATACCTGAAACAAAACTTTGATCTTCAAAAAGTCCATTAGTTGTTATTCAAGATATATTTATTTATGTATTTTTTTTCTTGGTTCTTAGGAGCAACAAAATGAAATGAGGGCTGGTTCAAGTCAATGTATGTCATTGAAACTTTGGGTTTGGTAGATTATATATTTGTTGTAATAATGCTTCTGGGCAGTAAATCTCATTAGAAGGTCTGTTCATTCACCTTTTAAATGGTGCCACATTTATAAGGAACATAATGTACAAAACAAAAGTGACCTTACTTTTTGTGCTAAGCACAGAAGAATAGTACAATCAACACACACTTGCACACACTTTACAATGCATGAAGACTCCCAAATTGTCTGTATTAGTTTTTGAGTTATGTACCCCTAGTATTGCATTGTGTGTGTACTGTACAGCTTGTTTTTTAGAATGTCTCAGATTAGACAATTGTATTGCATCTATTGTGCTACAATGGAATCACATTAAAAACTACAAAACCAAAATTCTATTCCAAAGTAATTATCTGGAGAAATCCCCTCTCACTGCAGGGACTGCTGCGTGTTTTCTTTTTTGGGTATCCTGTAATCACAGTAGCTGATAGCCACCGCTGCACCTCTTTAAGTTGCACTTAATGAGAACAACTCAAATTGGCCCATCTGTGGCACCACAGCAGAGGGAGCACAACTTATCTTAATGAGGATCTAGCTACCCATTATCAGCTGGTTACCCGACCAACATGTTACCACTATTATCGTCATGCACTCCAAGCTTGCACACACACATGCACACACAAACACTCCCTCGCCCTCTTGTTATCAGCTTGCCTTCCCCTTTAAGCCTGCCACAGACAGTGTAACCACATTGGGCAGTAATTGTACCTCTCACTCCTGCCTAATTGAATTGACATGGAGCCGGAATTGATATCATTTAACACATTGATCTTGGGAGACAATGAGACACAATGCCTCATGCACCCCCCCATCTCTCTTTCTCACACACACACACACACACCTGACTTCTGTTTTTCTTCTCTCTGATTCATCTGCCCATTTCTTTTATTTGCCATGTTATTGCCTATGAATTACCAGAGCCACTCCTCATTCTCTCACCAGCCTTCAGGTTCAACCTTTTTTTCTGTTTGTTTTATTGTTATCACTACGTCCCAGTAGGTGCAATGACATGCTGTTGAAAACAAATAATTTAGGGCAATTAATGGCTGAATGAAGTGTCTTTGAAATTCTTTAAAGTGATGGCATTTCATTAAAAATGACTTATTTTTGTTTTTTTCTTAGCTTAGATAAAATGGTTAAAAAGTAATCAAAAAGCCACATAGGGAAATGTATTATTTACAAATCCTTATGTGACATTTCTAAATACCCTAAAAGAGGAAAACCACTAAAAAGCTATGTCATTCAAGTGGTTATTATTATTCCACACATAGGTACCACACATGTATGTCTTATTACATTTTTATGAGGTTTAAAGGTAAAAAAAGCTGTGAAATGGTTAGCACTGCAGCGCACCAGCAAATTACATGCTTACTGTGGTTGGACCTGAGAGAATTAATATGCTCCCAGCCTGCAGTCGTTCCACCAGCTTCCAGCAGCCGTCTCCTGAGTGGAGAAGAGTAACTCCACTCCCACTGCCTCCATTACCCCGTCGCATGGGGTGCTTATTGTTGGGCACCCACTTCTGTCTTTCTCCCCCCAACAGTGAGTGAATAAGTGCACAGCATGGGGGGTGAAAAATAATAGAAGAGGTACAGTTGGGAACATTGTCTGCACGGCACCATGGGGAATTGTGTTTATCAAGAAACCAAGCATCCACATTTCATTATATGGTGAAAACTGAGACCAAAAAAAAAAAAAAAAAAAAGGAAAATAGGTGGATCTGCATGGGAGAAAACAGAATCTGACAGTCAAGTTGTCAACCTTTGATGGTGCTAAATGTGGAGTTTGCATTTGTGGAACTCACCTGGGTGGAACAAAACAAAGCCAAATACATTTTCACATAAAAGTGCACACACAACAAAAGGGTATCAGTTTGTTATTGACACACATGCACACTCAAATTAAGTGATGGGGCCCAGTCAAGCTGAATATAAGTTTAACACATTGACTAACCTATGACTCATCATCATAGATGGTTTTAGATGTACATTTTGTAGTGGGGGATTCATGCGTGGTTTGTTTAATTGAGTGTTTCGTGTTTTGCAGAAAACGCAACATGAGCAATACATTATTCATCCCATCGTGAATTCACTTGACATATGAAAGATATATAATATATATCTATATATAATTGTCAAAAGTATAGCACACACATTGCAGAGATTCAGGGTTACAAAAGTTGTAGCAGCTTTTTGAGAAAATGAACACACCAATAGCAGGTGCTTAGGGAGATCTAAAAATAATAGGTGCAGGATTTTGTCCCTTTACCCTGACATGGGTGTCCCTTTTTAATCTCCTTAACTCAGATTAAAGAGTTTTCAGAAATAAAACAGCAGGGATTTCTGATTCTGGAAAAAGAGATTTGGCAAAAAAAAAATAAAGCTATTTTTGGTTTATTTGCCTGTCTGTTTATTATAAGAAAAGTAAAAACACTTTTTTTTTTCATAGCTTAACCATATTCTCTTGTTAGTTATACTTTATATCACTTTTTTAAAATGTAAAGATTGCCTCCATTTAACACACCATCTCAACTTTTTAAAATTATTTAGGGTGGTGAGCATCTGTAATCCTGTGGATCCCCATGGAGTCTTAATGACACATTAGGCTCTTAAGGCAATGCAGTGACTAATGTTGTCATGTCTTCTACTTTAGCAAAGAAAAGCTGTGCATGACCATCAAAGTGTGAGTGATAGTTTGAATGTGTAGCACATAATGGAAGGTAACTGAATGCCACCTCCATTTCCTCTCCTCCCTTTGCGTCAATCAACAACTGGCTAAAAGCCTTCATCGGTACATGCCAGAATTACACTTGCAAATATATTAGCACCTCATATATAGAGTCTATTTAGGATTGTGTGGCAGTTTCTATATGGGCCTGAATCTCAAAAAAACAAAGAAAAAAAACACTGAAGTTCTGCTTGCCAGTTTTCTCTGTTTGAGCCTGGTGCATTGCTTCACAACAGATGACTGCATTGTGCCATTGATATTAGAGAGGATGACTAACTATAGCATTAGATAAGAGACAAATGAGTCATTGTAACTGCAATGTTTAACATTTATGTGAACAAAAATGGTATATGAGTTTTGGTTAATAGGAATTTATCACAAAACAGAAGCCAAATTATTATTTTTTGTATCTTTTCAAATATCAGGGATTTTCATATCAAGGACCTTGTATTAGCCACAGCATGTACCAACACCCAAACACATGTTAGGCTAAAAGTATGACAACTTGAAAATAAATATGGTTGTTGATTCACAAAGTGACTTACTACTGAAGGGATTTGAAAAGCCAATAGAGAAAAAAAGTGTAGAAGAGCCAATTTAATTTAATTTCTGAAATTCCGCGTATTTATCTATAGATGCAATGCAAATCATTTACATGAAAAAATGTGGTGCTGGAAATCAAGCTATATGAGCAAGAAAAGATAGGTTGTTAGTGTTAGCAGGCTATCAGTCTGACATCATTGTGGTAACCCTCTCTTTGCTATATTTTTGTGATGGTAGGCATATTCATAAGAGAGCTTTTATTTTACAAGCTGATAGTGACTACAGCATTGAACATAACAGTGTTAACCATGAGGTGAGTTTACCATGAGGTGTCTGTTTTATGTGGGCTCATTTAGTTATCTGTGGCACATAGATACAAGGCCTTCTGTTCAACTCAATTATCAAAAGGGCAGAAAAATAGTGCAGTAACACAGAGATAAGTAACCTCGTTTGGTGTCTCATTAAACAGGATACAGACTAAATGGCTCTTTTACTGATGTTATGAGGGGTCAGTGTTTCAGGAAAATCCACATTTGAGGCGGATTTGGGGTGAATGGAAAACAGTGTCACCAGGTGTATGTTTCTCTGCAACAGCTGATAAGCGTTTTGGTTGCACGCCTTCATGCTATACCAGGGAGAACAGTCTGATTGTTGCCTGGCAACAATACAAATAATTGCGTATGCTGGTATTGCTACAGCAGAGGATGACTTTGTCTTACAATCTGTCGATCACTCTACTAACATTTTTTTTTTAATTTAATAAAGAATATGTTCTGGTTTTCGATTGCTCATATTTCGTTTTTTACCATTTTTACTTCCAGCGTGAATCCGGTCCTTCTGAAGCCGAGCAGATTTCAGAAGAAGGATGAGCCACATGTTTTCATTTGTCAGATGTCAGAAAAAGAGTGCATAGCCATTAACATGAGTAATTATTTATAGACGTACAGTTTGAAATGTGGTGGCATTGGACTCAATGCAGCAGCTTATTGAGAGGACCTAAGGGAGAGTTACCAATGGAGCAGTAAACATAGCTCATTCTTCACCTATAAGGAGTGTGCTCTGTAACTGTGTCCTCATCCCACTTTTACTCTAACATTAAAACGACTGCAATATATCTATTAGGTTTGTCAAATCAAGTGGATTTTGATTATGAAGAGAGGTTTTGCGCCTAGACGTTGTGAGGCAATGCTGTGTCATAAGTGTAATGTATTTAAATCAGGACAATAATATACTTTATAAAGTGTTAATTTTCACAGAACTTAACGTGTACTACAACATTGTTATGTATAAAGTAGTATGCATACTTCCTATAACTTATTTATAGCAGTGAAATTACTATTTTACAAGTTTGCTAGAGTAAAACACTGAACATTTTCAAGAAAATGGTTTCATTTTTTTGAAATCCCAGGTAAAAAAGAAAAGCTAGTGAAAGAGGGAATCTTTTAAAATTGTGTTCATTTTTTTCTGATGAAAAACAGTAACTAATAAAGAGTGTTTCTGAAAGCAGAGTCACCTTCTGGTCCATGTTTTCAGTGAACGTGACTGAAAGCATTTTTTCTGTGATATAGAGACAAGAATTTGTCATAATATCTCCTACCAGTAACAAGCAGTGATTCCTGCTGTTTTGGTTGCCAGGCTTGTTAACTGGAAAGGAGGGAAGCTGGAACAGTAAGAAGTTGTGCCGCCTGCCTGGCAAAACTCCCCACTGTCGAGTGAAAAAAAAAAAAAAAAAAGCAGCTTGAAACTCTGTGTGTATCAGGTGAACCATGTGGTAGCTGGTGCCATGCTAAAGCCATCAGTAGGAGCTGGCAATGACAGGAAGTGCAGCACAAAGGGGGACTGGAGACGACTAAATTGATACTTGCCAAATTGGCTAGTTGCTAGGTAACGTTGCTAACAGTTTCAGGCAGATTTTCTCCGACCAAGGAATACATTGATGTCAGAATAAATTCATAAGAATATGATTTTTTTTTTCAATTATCTACATATGAACTGTATATATTCACATATTTAAAAAAAATGTCATACTGTGTGATCAGTGGATTGTATAATAAATTAATTAAAGGTTTTCTGATTTGATTTGAATTTTTTACAGACTGGCAGAAAAGAAAAAGGTGACCCACTGAATTCAGCCATCGACAAAATGACCAAAAAGACCAGGGACCTGCGTAGACAGGTGAGTTCAAGATTTCATGCTTCTACTTCCTATCCTCTTCTCTACACAGCTTTTTGAATGTTGACACAACTTCAGGAGAATAAGGCAAAGAATGTTGATACTTTGTCTCCACTTCCTTATCCAGTTTATAATGCTCAAAACTTTGAAGCAGCTGTGGGAAATTTCAAAGGCTAAACCTTCCAGTAAGAAAATAAAATTAAAAAAAAAAAAAAAAAAAGAGGAGGATTTATGCTGTGATATCTGAGATCGGCACTCATAGATAACATTGATGTATTTCTCATGCTCACTAAAGACAAGATTATTATGTCACAGCTAGATTTGGCCTAGTATGACAAAAAAAAAAGGTTAAATTGACAAAACGAGAACACCTAAAGTGCATACTTAGCTATCTTTTGATCATTTAAGAAAGCCACAGAGGTGCACTTCTCCCTTTTTATATTAAAAGTCAAAATCTCATGGCTGATATTACACATCTGATGGTAAAAACTGCAGTGCATACGAAGGGGCAGTTTTAGTGCCAGAATTTGGTTTTTCTTGCAAAGCACAGCAGTTTATTCTCTTTCTTACTTGTAGGAGTTTAGTGTTTGTTTATTTTGGGAGGTATGCACACTAACTGCAGAGTGGTTTTGTCCTTTTTGACCTCTGAAGACCACAATATCCTCCTGAGACCTGAGCTTTGTTAGCATGTGCATTTTTTTCTATCTCAATGTCCTCTTAGGAGGACACAGGGTCTCAGGAGGATATTGTTCTAGATGGGAAACTATGAGCCTCTCTTCTGTTGGGGTATTTGGTGCAGGCTGTCTTGACAGGCTGGCAGGCGGTATTCACTCTGACAGGATGTTCTATTGACTCAGGGGTTGGCTTGACAGAATGGGCGGTGTGTTTAAGCTTTCAGTTAAGATGGGAGGGCAAACCCACAGCGCACATGCAGACATTACACTGAGTCGTGATACTGTAATTATGTCAACAAGACATGTGTTGAGTTTAGCAAGTCAGTGGCAACGTGTAGAGACGCAAGCCCTTCCTGAGGGGAGGAGCACTGTCTCGCACTTGAGGGTTTCCGTCTCCGGGACCTCCACAGTGAAAAGGATAAATCACAAAGCAGATGAGCACAAATGACAGCATTTGTGAAATGGGAGCAGGTAATACCAAACAAGACTCGTGACAACACCACCGGAGACGCGCTGTGTTGTTTCCTCCTTCATGCTGATGTGTACACACATGAGGCAACGCTAAGCTGTCTGTTATCCAGGACAAATTCAGTAGCTGTCAAGCACACCGTTCGTTCACGCCTCCATTCTGTTTTCTTTGAAACCGGTAAATCTTTTTTTTTCTTTTCTTTCTTTTTTCTTTTGCTGCACCATCATGTCTGGTTGAAAATATATATGGCAGCATTTACATCACAAAACAAAATGGTGAGGGATTTTTTGAACTCCAACATGACAAAGAAGAACACTTGCAAGTGTTAAAGCAAACATTGAACCAATCCTTTTTATTTGCAGCCTGGCAGCCTTTTTATTCCTGCATGCATCAACTATAATAACAAAGTCATTCCTGAGTTAAAATAAACACCAACCTATCAGTATCTTACATTCCTTTGCTTGCTAGTAAGATACAAATTTAAACTAAATTGTAAATCTTTATTTATTCATTTTTTTAGAATTATACAATAACCTATTTATGTAGGACACCATACTAAAATATATATATATATGTTCACATTGGCTTTCAAAAACATAAGCAAATTAAGTTCAACCATGAAATCCCACCTGCATCTATGACATTTTATAACCTAACAAGATTATTTCAGTTTGAAAAGCATTTCTAGGACTTCCGCTCCATAATTCAGTGTCCCTTATGCTTCACCAGTCTTTTTAACAGCAGGTGACCCTCTGCCTTCCTGCTGTACATCTGGTACTGGCTGCAGCAGAGCTTCTTTCATGGTCACCGTCTGGTCAAGGATTGAGACACTGATCATTCAACAACTCAACTATTTCAAAGTTAAAATAATGCAGCTACCATAAATGAAGTGTTACATTTAAAAAAAAAAGTTACACCAAAACATTGTTCACAGCTAAATCTATGTGGTTTCTACAATTCTAGAAAATGCAATCATGACAAAACAAAGGCAAATGAGAACTGGAAGCACTTTAAAAATGTATGAGCACAGTGATAGTTTAAGTGTGAAAGTTCAGTCATGTTTATCGTCAACAGTTGCCCTGCCTCTATTTTTAATGCTGTTTTTAACACATCCAACAAAAGACACACACACAGAGACACATGCTTGCCTCAGTATTTTTGTGAAGACACACTATATCTAGCCTTTTGACCTTATTTCAACTATTACCAGAGGTTAACTCACTCTGACCCCTAATTTTACCTTTAACCTTAAAACTACATTTTATAAATAGATTAAATTAAATCAAATCACCGAGGAGTCATTATAACCATAAATCACCCCCCCCCCTGTACATATGTACAGTTAAAATTTAGTATGCACAAACTACTACAATAAAAGTTGCATTTTTATGTACAAAGAAGTATCATCTACTCATTGTATTGGGATTAAAATCCATACAAGTAGCAACAGAAAATGTGGTTACTTTAGCAATGAATAGGGAAATGCTTACTTTTTCCCCCCATACTTTTAGTAGAGCATAGCTAAATTTTTAATGTTTGCACCTTGAAGCTTTTACACAAAAAAAAATATTTCAAAAGAAAATTAAAAAGAGACAAAACTCATATTTAAACCAGTGTGCACCGTAAAACAAAACATTGTTTCTTAATTACTTTTCCATGTAGAATATTATAAAAAAAAAGTTTAAGACAGTTGATCCAATAACACTAGGGAGGTCTGACTGGCCCTGAATAATTCAGCAGCACGATAGCAACCTCAAAGATAAAGCTGCATTCTTGAAGAACTACTGTGATGACATAAAGTGATAAAAGCAACTGAAATCAGACAAATCCACAAAAGGACTGAAAGTACTTTAAGATATTTGGACCAAGACAGCCCACCTGCCAAGAAACTTAGATTAAAACAAAAGCTTCTCCCACTATTCCTTCTTGCCACCAAGTTAATTGCTGACTTCAAATAGCTCCTAACAAAACTTACAATCCACTCCTAAACTGAGCACTGTGCAACCAAGCTCAGAGGGGACTGAACGGTTGCAGTGGCAGACCCCAGACTCTGAAGCAACCTGACCTTTTGGTGCAGCAGAATCAATACTGTCTTTTAAATTCTGCCTAAAACTATTTTTTTCTTGAGGTGGTAGTGTGAGTTCTATCAGATCATGTATGTTCTGTGTTGGATGTGTTCTTATTTTAGTTTGTTTTTTTAGCCTTTTTAATTGCATTAGTTACATTTTTTTGTGTAATGAGCTTTCTGAAATATTTTAAACGCTATGGTTATTCGTATTGCTTTAAAATTTATGTGAATAAACTTGACATGAAGAACATGGAGTATTTATAATAGTGATACAGTTTTGTTTTTCATGACATACATCTCAACTGAGGTTTGATTAGTGTGTTACTTTTTCTAGAGCTTTCAGAGACTCTTGTTGAGAGTTATTGAGATTTTCCTGAACGGTGGCTTTCAATTTGCCACTCTACAATAAAGCAATTTCTGAATAGATTGCACAGTTTAAGAGCTCATTAGAAATATACAATATAAAGGAAAGTAAGTATGTACAGTTCTGAATAATTGCAGATATTTTTTTGAAACTGTAACCAAGACCTTTGATTTGACCTAAAAACATTTGCAACACTTTGCTGTGTCTTACTTACAAAGATGTGCAGCAAATAAAATTCACAAAAACTCCAGACTTAAAAAAAAACACATGTATATTGTGGTTTTACAAGTTATTTTCAGAGGATCAAGTTTGTATTATCCAATATTTTTAAGGATATTTTAAAACCACATATGTCATTTTGATGAGATATAGCTTTTTTATTACTGTATGTATGTATGTATTACTGTACTGTATTACTTATTATTTTTTCCAGAAATATAAATATTATATTGTAGTGGTCATCACTACAATATTTATACGTAATATTATATATAAATATTTAAGGGTATGGACGCAATAAACCAAGCTTACTGAATTTACTAAAGTTAAGCTGATAAAAGACCACCTCACTGAAGTGTCAGTGTCCCTACAATTAGAATTATATGTTTTATAGCTAA
>JARVGW010000427.1:23915757-23929501 GCA_031762495.1 Anablepsoides rubrolineatus | reverse complement strand
TAATTAGATGCGTGAATAAAACCACAAAGTTTAAGAACCATATAATATTGTTCCAGATTGCTTATTAATGGTAGCACTCGACGTGTTGCAGGTCACACCCTTTGGGTGCTCACGGTATGTAATGGAAATTTAGAGAACATTGTTTTAATGTGCCACTCATGACAGATACTTTCCACTATGATATATTAGCTTGTTTTATAATGTGCTGCCAATAAAGAACCACAAAATGTTAACTCTTTTTTTTTTGTTTGTACTTAAAACCACAATAGCTGTCAAAAGGCACACATATACTACAAGTGCATCTAACTCAGTATTTTTATTTTTAAATGGTTGCATCTAATCTTAGCCCCATTTTTAAAAAGTAGTTATTTCTATCTGATCCTCCATGTTTTCATGTTACTGACCATCTCAGGAACAACTGTCAGTAATAACTGCTGGTTACAATTGTCCCATATCTACTATATGCTTAGCTAATGTAACAGCTTGATTTCTTAAAGGAACAATATCATGTAAAATCAATTATTTTTGAGCTTTATATTATCATGTTATAATGTTATCCCCTCATCAAACACATACACAGTGTCTTGCTTTGACTCATTCATGCATGTTTGAGAAATCCTGTACTGTTCTAAGGCAACCAGGCAGAAGAACAAAATTGACCTAGAACCGCCTTTTAGGTGCAGCTCCTCCTCTGGACTATGTTTCCAAGCTGAGCTTCACATCACAGAGCACGCCTCCCCCATGACTCCTGCCGGCTATCAGCAGCAACAATTAGCAAATAAATACCTGGTGAAACCACGCATCTGTTGAGCTCGTAATACTATTTCTCAGTCCAGTCCTTTCAGATTAAAAATGCCTTTGAGGAAATGTGTTTTCAGATGCCAAGGATGACGCAGATATTAAATGGTTTGATTTCATTTTTTAAAGTAACCCTCTGATGAAAATAATTATTTATTTATAAATTTGTGCGAGCCACTTTACAGATTATAGATTTCTGAACAAAAGGGAATTTAACAGTAGACTAATAACAAGATTATCACAAAAAAAGCAACTCAGAAGTACATAAACATTGTCATTTGCCCAGGTAAGCTGAAAAACAACTCACATCTTTTTGTTCGGTTCTTTGGTCTATTTGTGAACTATGGTTACCATTTGTAACTTATATTATGATCTGCGTTCTTTAGCTAGCTTACACCACGATTTAGTAATTATTAAATTAGCTTAACATTGATGTGTTGTGTGTGAGGATGACTGGGAGATATCTTACCAAGCTGAAATGTTGTTTCTCTACTTGCTGCAGTTCTTCAGAAAACATACTTTCCGGGTCCATCGGTTAGGTTCAGTGTATCCTGAGTTGCCATTTTCCAAAACCGATAATATATAATGTTGCTGCTTTTATCTTATCATTACAACAAAATAAACTACAATTCTACAGGTTGTAAACAGCATGAAGCTGTTGTGATGATGTGCGGAAATGGGTGTGATGGTAGTGGTAGGAGGTTCTTAAAGAGAATTTAAAGGTGTTTAGAAACAACTACGATGCAAAGTCCAATTTATTTCTGATTTATACAAATTTACTGCATTTTCAAAACAACTGAAGGTAAAATAGTGACTTTATTTTGAACTATATGCCTGAGAAACACATAATATTGGTTGTTTAATTGAAATAAATAAGGATGATTAAAAATCTAACTAAACATAAAGATAACATATACCTATTCCATTTCCTTGTCTTATCTTCCCTCAGCATTTTTTCTGCTTTAAGTGTTTTTCTTTTTTTTTTTCTTTTTATTAAGCTGGATAAGATGTGCTTTGTTTTGCAAAGGTCACAAGTTGAGAAAATATCCCGGTGAAGGTGAAAACACAGCTGTGCCTCTCAGGACTAAATAGACTCATAATGAAAATAGAACATTGCCTTGTGCATATTCATGAGGCAGGTAGTTCTCATCCCACCATCTTTGATTTGTATCAATAGAGAGTGAAACACAAAAGCACACAAAGCATTTCTAAGACTCCCGCCAGCAGCTCACATCATTAGATATCACCACTCAGTGTTAGCCATATTAACTCATTCACCCCAGAATTTATATAGTAAACATAGTTTACTCGACCATTTCATATTTTATTTTGTTAACAACAGGCTGCTTATGTTGTGTAGACATGCTTGAATGGGTAATGGGCGAGAGCTAATACAGGGACATATAATGCATGTTATTTTGGGTTCATTTGATCCATTATGCATTCATTGGTTTGATCTTATTGCATTAGTGGCAGCCCCAGGGGGAGAATGTGTCACATGTTGCACACAGCAAAACGCTACTTGAAACGGAAAATAGGAGTAACTTGAAAATGCATCTGGACATGTGAGTGCTTATGCTTGGGTGTCACAGAGCTGTTTCACACAGCTGTGACGCTGGCTTTCTAATGGGCAAAGATCGTCCAGACTTAAACTCTTACACGCACTCGTACGCATGCTAGAAAGAAATTGCATTTCTTGATCACATGTTAAGCTAGACAGCTGCTTATGTACGCACCCTTTAATTTTCAATTGTACTCTGTTCAAATGTGACAGAGTCTTGGACAGCACCGTGGCGGAAACACAATGTCTTCACAATTATTAAAGCTGGAGTAGTGATGTCTGCCGTGCAGCAGCAAATTATTACAGCCTACATATATTGCTGTAAATGTGTTTTATGGTGGCATTCACCTCCCTAATGGCAGAACAGAAGGAGGAAATTGTAGGTTCAAGGTTATCTCGGGTTTTATTGCATAAGGCAAAAAGAAATCAGTTGTTAAGCTTCAGATAGATTTTTTTTCACAAATTTTATGTTGTTCAAAATGAATTTCAAAAGCTGAATTAAAAAAAAAAATTGTGCACTAGTGTGTAAAGAGTGCATCAGTGTAAAGATTACCTCCCTCACCTTTGCATGATATTATATCGCTTTTATTTATTTGTCACTTTTATTCACAGGGTTTTACAAGTGAGAAATCTATTTGAACACACTCCAAGGTTCAGTATTTTGTCTCAAGGACACTTCAGTATCTAGACTAAGAAAGTTTTGAATAGGACCAGTGACCTTTTACATGAAAGATGACCAGTCTTTTCATTTATTTCTCAGCCATTGCTTCTTTTTTTTTTGTTCCACGAAGGACAGATATTAATAAGTGAGTGTGCAGCAAACCTTTAAAATTAATCTGCATGATAAACATGTGGTCGCACACTTTCCAACACAATCAGTAATCATTCCTTTTTTTCCTCATTATTTGATTATTAAGATAATTAGTATAAATTTTCACAATGCACAGTTACTGTCTGTAACATTCTCAGTTTTTCTGAATCATATTTAATCATCTTCAAGATGTGTCAGATGTTCATTATGCAATATAGTTTTTGTTTGTTTTTTATCACTTACTTAAATTGTGTAAACACCAACAAACTGTGACCTTGTTATTCAGCACATAATTATAACACTTGCAGTAACAAATGACATAGCAAAGTCTTAATGTTCACCTGTTTTTGTTTTTTTTAGAACAGCAAATCATGTTTTGTACATTTTGTTCAGTCAGTAATAAATCTTTTCCTTTTTGTCTCCATGGTAACAGCCATCCCCTTGATTACAAGGCAGAGGCACATTCAATCAAACAAAAAACATTAAAATGTTGAGATTTACCCAAAAAATAATGCCAAAAGTCCCTGTATTTATTTTTGTTAGAAAATCAAAATCAAAATTTCTTGTACAATTTAACTTATTTGTAATGCAGTTTTTGATTATTTGTAAATGCAGCATTTAAAATAAAAACAAACCAAAAAAAATCAGATTTCAGTTTTCAATTGGCTGTTGTCAATTTATTAAGGTTAGCTGTGGCAAAGTTGTAAAAAAGTCGTAGCATGCCCTGGTGCTTAAATGTCCGCAGCTCCATTTCTGAGTATGTCCCGTGTGTGTTGGATTAAACACAGAGGACAAATGTTGTTGTTGTGTGTGCATGCATTTATACCAACACATAGCACTTAACATCATCATTTTCAATGTATTTTATCATATGACATTAGGGCTGCACGATATTTGGAAAAAACTGGCATTGCAATTTTTGAAGCTTTGCGATGTACATTGTGAATCAACTAAAATAACACTTTAAGTTGTGTTTTCATCCTGCTTAAGATGTATCTGCACTTATCTGTTTTATGCATGTTACTTTTTGTTTGTATTTGAGTTATTCTTGTCATTTTTTATTGCTTGCTTTTATTGTGCTTTACATGTTTTACTCTATCATGTGCAAACATGATTTATGTTTTACCACCTAACGTGTTGTCTCTGTGTCAAGCTTAGTTTCTGTTTTCATTACGCTTTTCTTCATGCTAAACCGTATTTTACCACTTTTCCACCTCGTTTCTGTCAAGACCCTTGTCGACTGTGGGTGTCGTCAAAATAAAAGATGTTTAGTGACTTGAAGGTTTACACGTTGATTTGCCTCCTACATCGCAGGACCTGTGATGTGACTATTGCACACACGGTACTCTTAATGTGAGTCTGAATGTTTGTCAGTTAGCTTGACTTGGAGTGTCACACATTTAAGATAGAAAGTTGTAAGTGATCGTGTTATGTGGGAAGCCTATTTTTCCTACGTTGACCCTGTGCTATACTCAGCAAGCAGCACCGCTTTTTGACAGCCAGCTTCTGGTCGCTATTTCCCCCGAGGTTTGACTGAAGCAGACATCTCTTCTACCCCACACTAGGCTAACATACACACAGTTTGTGTTCCTTGCGGACATCGACAAGCAACACATACACCGCAGAGCGAGGACATTCCCCGAGGTGTCAGATGGAAGGGGATGTTTCTACACTCCAGACAGGGCTGAACTGAAAGCACATTACAGTCACCCAAAGCATAGATTACAGTTCAAGTGGCATCATAGCTTAACTGTAAAAACAAGAAATTATGTTTTATTGATCTGTGCAGAAAGCACCAGTGGACTGTTTGAAATTGTCTGCAGAAAAAAAATTAGATTGCAGCTTTGTGCATTCTTTGTCAGGAAAGCAGTAATTATGTAAATATTCTCACATTCACAGTGTAATACAGAGTGATGCAGTCACACCAAAGAGTGGAGTTCCAATGGAACTGTGAAATGTCTGAGAACAGTTTTGTTTGCTATTGCACAGAAAACAAAGGCAAGAGCATGGCCTGTTCAGGGCTTTTAAGCTGTCCAAGCACACTAATAGCAGTTCTTGTGCTTTCTTTAACACCAGGTCATACTGCATTTATCTGCAACAACTATGTTGCATCATCCAGCTTCATAACACATCATGGCACATTTATCATTACAGACATAGGATATGAGGAAGTAAAGCACTAAAATGACAAATGGAAAACAGTGTGTATAACAGTTCAGCACACTTTGCCTTAGTGCGAGTCTGGGATGCCCTCTAGTAACCACAGACCCAGTTAAAAATTATCTCTCCATTGTTTGCCCTCACTTGTCCTCCTTATTTTTCTCTCACAGACTCCTGTGCCGTCCTTCCCCCTGCTGCATTCACGGAAAGATGGCATGATAGGTGAAAGCCAACGAGGATGAGCAATGCCTACTAAGCTGGTCTTAGTCGTGGAGCATTGTCATTAGATTAATGGAGCCGAAGGAGCCATCCATATAGTCTCTCCAGCGGTTAGCTACACTATTGGTTGGTTAGGAAGAGGAGAAGATAAAGGTTAACACCCCTAACCCAAATGCCTTTTTTATTGCTGATTTGGGCTCTTTTTTTTTTTTTGCTTTATGTGACTTCTACACTATACTTATAATATACTATATTTATATAACTGTTTCTTTAACTAAAAAGTTGTTAATTTCATACTGCCAAAATATATAATTTTCAATAAAGTCATTCAAACTCAAAATAAAGTTTACAGTTCTTAACTAGATTTTGGTTCAGGTTCTGTCTGAGTTACAACTCCAATTCCAATTAGATACCCATATTGTTGCCCCTGCTCCAGTTTTTTGAGAATGTGTTGCAGGCATCAAATTCAAAATGAGGAACTATTTGCAAAAAAACCATTAATATTTATCAGTTTGAACATTAGATACCTCGTCTTTGTAGTGTATTCAATTGTATTTCAACTGTAGGAAAGGATTTGCAAATCATTGTTCTTTGTTTTTATTTTTGTTTTACACATTGGCCCAACTTCACTGAAATTGATGTTGTACTACAGGGAGTCCACATAGAGCTTTTCTTTAGTTACAGTTGTGTTTTTTGGTTTTTTTTTGAACAACAGTATTACAATATTACAGTGATTCTCCACTGGCGCACTTATATGCGGTTCGGCTCAGTTTGGTCTCAGCCACATGTGTCACGTGTGTCTCCATTATGTTCCAATCACACACACAGCTGTGCACAGCCACACTGTTTCTGTACCTCCCCTCTAAGCAGGTAAAAGTCAGTACAGCACGCTTACGATTTTGAGAGAATGCTGTCCGTGGATTGGCTCTGAGATTGATTGACAGAAAAAAAAGGGAATTATACACGGTTATATACAAGCACATATAAACAGCACATATAAGGTAATAAAATGTAAAGTCCGAACGATGAAACTGCAACAGATTTTTTATAAAACACAATACTTTTATAAAACACAACAGCTGAAGCCACTGCGGACGGTCCACCCATAATCACGCTTACAGAGTGAACGACACACTGAAATGGAGGCATACACACGTGCCTTAACAGAACCGAATAGAGTAGAAATGTGCTCACGGAGAAGTGGCTAATGTAATACAAAGTAGTTCAATGGTCACCATAGCTGTTAATTCCAAACTTTTTTTTGTTTTGTTTGTGTGTTTGTTTTTGCCATATTGTTTCTTGCCAATTACATGTCTGCACGTGCAACTAGTTGTGAAGAGTAGATTATCATTAGTAAATGATAAACACATTTGTGTGTGTGGGTGTGTGTTTGTGTAAACCCATGTGTTTCACACACGTTGAAAACATGCCAAACTTTGTAGCCTCAAGTAGCAAACAAACATGTATTTACAGAACTACTGAACTGATGTGATTATATGCCTGGTTTCTTGGCACCTCTAAGTGACACATTGTTGCTCATACATTTTTCAGTGACAGCTTTTTAAATGTTAACAATGTAGCTGTTATTTGCAATGGGGCAGTCAAGCATTGTTCATCAGAACATGCAGTGATTTAAGTTTTGAGACATATGAACTGTCTATATAGGAAAGGTATTTTGTGAATATGCAGTGTTTTTTTTTAACATTTCATCTTTCCATCTTCAGTAAAAAACAGGTTTGAGGAACTCCTAAGCAATATTTTAGAAAACCAGGTGCCAGAGTGAAATGCCACCCTTCTATGATTGTATGGACAGCCTAAACACAACCTTTTACACATCAGTTATGTCATAGATCCATCTCAAATCTAATTTACGACCCTAACTGAGACTGAAATGACTACAATATTTTTTTTAAACTAATGCTCAGTGAATATTGTGCCTAAAAGTGTTTATTATCTACACATTTGGATTGACATGGTTTTCAGTAGTAATTTATTGGGACATAGTATAGAGGTTTGACTCTGTTGTCAGTCTACAAAAAGGATTGCATTTTTGCTTATTGATTTACCATCCTTGCCTTTTTTGTGTGTTTGCAGTTTGAAACAGCTGCATCAAGTCTTGTGTCCTGGTTCTGTCGATTTGTGTGGCAGTGCCACATATAGGCTTGGCAAAGTTATTATGTATGCTTATGTGCTTTGAGATGCTTTCTCTGTATTTGTGTGGATGAAAAAAAATCAAATGGCAATGTGTTTATGAAGATACTTTTTAGGCTGGGCCTACAGTACAGACAAAAAGTTTGGACACCTTCTGATTTAAAGAGTTTTCTTTAATTTCATGACTATGGAAATTGTAGATTCACACTGAAGGCATCAAAACTAATAATTAACAAATGTGGAATTATATACTTAACAAAAAAGTGTGAAACTGCTAAAAATATTTATTATATTCTAGGTTCTTCAATGTAGCCACCTTTTGCTTTGATTACTTATTCACACACTCTTTGCATTCTCTTGATGAGCTTCAAGAGGTAGTCACCTGAAATGGTTTTCACTTCACAGGTGTGCCCTGTCAGGTTTAATAAGTAGGATTTCTTGCCTTCTAAATGGGGTTGGGACCATCAGTTGTGTTGTGCAGAAGGTGGATGCAGTACACAGCTGATAGTCCTACTAAATAGACTGAATTTGTATTATGGCAAGAAAAAAGCAGATAAGTAAAGTAAAATGAGAGGCCATCATTACTTTAGGAAATGAAGGTCAGTCAGTCTGAAAAATTGAGAAAACTTTGAAAGTGTCCCCAAGTGCAGTCACAAAAACCATCAAGCGCTACAAAGAAACTAGCTCACATGAGGACCGCTCCAGGAAAGGAAGACCAAGAGTCACCTCTGTTGTGGACGATAAGTTCATCTGAGTCACCAGCCTCAGAAATCACACGTTAACAGCAGCTCAGATTAGAGAACAGGTCAATGCCACACAGAGTTCTAGCAGCAGACACATCTCTAGAACAACTGTTAAGAGGAGACTGTGTGAATCAGGCCTTCATGGTGAAATAGCTGCTAGGAAACCACTGCTAAGGACAGGCAACACACAGAAGAGACTTGTTTGGGCTAAAGAACACAAGGAATGGACATTAGACCAGTGGAAATCTGTGCTTTAGTCTGATGAGTCCAAATTTGAGATATTTGTTTCCAACCACAATGTCTTTGTGTGACGCAGAAAAGGTGAACGGATGGACTCTACATGTCTCGTTCCCACCGTGAAGCATGTAAGAGGACGTGTGATGTTGTGGAAGTGCTTTGCTGGTGACACTGTTGGGGATTTATTCAAAATCGAAGGCACACTGAACCAGTATGGCTACCAGTGATAGGGTGCTGCACCAGATGACTTGGCCTCCACAGTCACCGGACCTTAACCCAATCGAGATGGTTTGGGGTGAGCTGGAGGTGCATCTTTATCTAAAGTCACTAATTTGTTTACCATTTATCAAATAGTCAAGCAAGGATTAAAAGAAACAATAGTGTTGCTGTAATGATTGTATATGTGAGTTTCACTGAGATGCCAGACACCAAAGAAGTTTTAAGGATTTTATTGAAACAGAAGCAGCTGGATCGGGAGCAGCACATCACTGGAATCCAAAGCTCTACACAAGAGAGGATCAGGTTAGTTACCAGGTCGTTTAAAGAAACAGACAAACTGCCACTAACCTTAGAGTCTGCAGGATCAGAGCAAAGCAAGAGAATTTGAGAGTCTCGATCGGGATCCGGGGAGTCACCTAACCTGTTAGCTCAGGGTTTTTTTGTGAGGCAGGCTTCGGTCATGCACATGAGATCAGAGTTCAGAACCAAGTTAAGGGGAGCAGACTTAACTCGTGGTCGGGGTACACAGGGGAAGTCCAGAGATCAGATGGCTGGAAGGGTCCAACAGGGAGCGAGGCAGGAGGCAGAGGTCCAGAGACAAGAGCGAGGGTGAAAACCAGGTGTTCAGAGTCCGAGACAGTACCGTGGGGGGGGGGGGGAGGCAGGAGACGTGGAACCAGAGAGCAGAAACAAGGTTGTAACAAGAAAGGCAAGATGAGACTTTAATGCTGGACAACTACTTGGTAAACCGTTCATTAATCTGGCATTGGAGCAGTAGTGGAGGAGAGCTTAAATACAGGGGAGAACAGGTGAATGGCATGAGGCTAATTGGGAGTCCTGTGATGGGAGGGGTGAATCAGAACATGGACATGATTCATTACAGTTCCAATTAAGGTATTGTGAACTTAAATGTTCAGTGCATTAGTCAGCATTGATATTTTGGATATTTTAAGTTTGTTTGGGGAAGAAATGTCTCCTGTGGATTTTTGAATGTGTTCAGTCTGTTTTTGTGCAATAGGCCTTTGAAGATTTAATGTGTATGACTTCTTCAAGTTTACCCACAGATATTCCATCAGAGTTTATATGACTTGACCAGAGATTTAAGTCATAAGACTTTACTCACCTTTCTATATAGTGTCAGTTTATTGACTGACCAGCGGTGCTTAGAAAATTGCTCCATGTGAGTATAGGTCATAGCTTTTATGTGAGCAGTGGGGAAAAATAACTGAGATTATCTCACAGTCTGTAGGAAGAAATGTTAGGTTATCTTTAAGTAGGTGTTTGGATAGGGAAAACATATAAAAGGTATTACTGTCACCTGTATATATCGGTGTTAAGACTCACAATCCAACCTTTTACTGACTGATAAAAGGCCTTTTTTTAACAAAAAAATGGCAGTGGACATGTTCTACGAAGACAGTCAGTTCATGTTCCTTTAGGTTCAGTTTATTTATTTCAGAGGCCAAAGTAAATAGTCTTATTTATCTGATTAAACCATTACACTGTAAAGCAAGACAGCCTTTTGGATTGCAGCTGTGAAAATATACTGTATAACTTGTTCAGTATGTTTTTTCAGTTCTTCTGTAGAAATAAATTGAAATTGATGCTTGATGAAACTTATTGTACCTGCTTAAGTTTACTTGGTAAAAACATATATTGTATACTATGGGGGTGTTCAGATAGCACCCCTCAAGGAACAATAGTCATAGTAAAAATGATAAAAGTTGATGCTTATTGCCACTAACACTCTACATTCAGTACATTTTGTCTGTATAATGACACTGAAAAATGATAAATGAGATGAAACAGTAATGTTTTTTTCAGTTTATTGTCACCTAGTTTAGGCATACATGAACTGTTAGATCAAACATATTTCTTACAGCAAAGTGTCAAATTGTGATGGCAAATGATGTATTTGACTTGTACTTTCTTATGTTTTTTTTATGTTATTGAGTAATTTATTCATTATTGTAGCTACACTAAACCAGCGTGTCCTGAAATGTGCTGGATGTCAGCACAGAAACTGCACTTATAACACCTCAGCCTACACAAGGTGTTAATTATTAAACGATAATGTAGGAGGACTTATTTTGATCGTGATTCTTTTAATTGTGCTTTTAATTCTGCTTACAGCCATTATTGCAATGACCTTTCACATGTTCACACTTCTTTATTTTCACCTAGGAGATAATCACACAATCCTTCATTTAAAAACACAGGAATCATTGTGACATTTCCACAGGCAGGTTAAGATAGCCTGAACCCAAAAAGAATAAATAAGTCTCTCTAATGCATTTTGACTCTCTGCGAGCCTCATACTTTGTTTTTACACAACTTAACCAAAAAAAAAAAAATCTCCTTGGGTAAAATTGTGACATTTGTAAAAGTTATTTACTGTAGTCACTTTTTTTTTTGAAGAATAACTTTCAGTACAAGAAATGAACTCTTGGAATAATGTGCACATTTTTCTGTCATCTTTTATATGTGCATGTTATAGAATAAGTAATTATTGATCCTTATGAATCATAATCTCATTTCAGCCGTCCCCCAATTTAAAGGTTGAGGCATTAAGGAATGACAACCAGTGACCTTTCTCACTCTGTGCATCTATTATCCAACAGAACTAATCATGCTTTTCTTGTGCCTAAGATAGATGTGAGAAGGCAGAGGGATGTGATGAAGAGAAATGTCAAGGTCTTCCTGTGTTCACATTTTGTCTGGAATTGGACTATGGTGTTATAGATCACTTGGATCAACTGGAAATCTGGTCTCATTTGAAAAAAAAGCTGATATTTTCCCAACTTTTGAAAGTTTTATTGGGAATGTTGTTTTGCAAAAGTAAAATAAAAATGTCTTTATAGTTTATAATATTTCTGTGGATTGATCAAATATGTTTTCACCCAATGCATGGTGAAAGTGATGAGCTACTTTGCTAGTGTGTACCCTATCACACTTATATGGTGCACAGGTAAATATCATGAGAACTGGCAGGATGTTTTGGTAATATCACCCCGATTTCACTGCTCATTGAACTACATTAATGAGATACCAGCAGCTCTGATTGGTTCTGTATTCTTTTTTACGGATGCCAGCACATCATAAAAAACTAGGAATGTTGCATTTGTAGTTAAATGTCACCATGTCTCATGAGAATAAACAGAGCACATGGTATTGTCTGCATGCAGGTATGTTTCTAATATTTATGGCTAAAGAGGTGATGTTGCCTTGTACCAAATTTTGACAGCAACCGATCTGGTGTCACCAGTAAGTAAACTATTTTCTTACAGCTCACTGGGTTCAACATTTTAATTCCCCTGAAATAGCTTTTGTTGCTGAGGGACTGTGGAACGTACAGATAGATTAAAAGAAACAACCCACAGGTCCATTTTCATAATTATGTTTTGGTGCCAAGCCCGACTGCTTGGCCAGCACTCCTTGTAAAGGAAGGTGGGTGGGAGATATAAGGGCCAAGCAAAGAGAAATCAATATTTCAGCCGAAACTAGCTTAGCTATGTTTTTGGGTGGGAGTGGAGAAGACCTGTGAGAGAAGCAGACTGTGACTATAGTACTAACTTGACCAAAAAGCAAAAAAGATAGTATGAAATTAACAAAGTATTGTACTACCCTTTGTAGCCAACTCTTTTTTTTCCTCATATGTTGTACCAAGCAACCTAATCCTAAGTACCAATAGTAAAACAGAAAAAGAGATGAGATCAGTTTGTCCTGCCTTTTGCTTCTCAAGTCTTTAAGCACAGTAGAGCAGGGAGACATCACGTCCAATTCGAAGTGTAAACACGGCAGTTGTTCTGAGCCTTCGGCAAAGTGAGTCAGCCATTTGTTCTTTTCTCCCTTCTTCTCTCTTTAATGCTGTGTCATTCCCAGCCTTGTGAACAAGATAATCCAATATCCAGGACTTTAAACTGGAGCTGAGCAGTAAGACACTCCTCTACAGCATGTCCTGGCACATTATTTGATTTGTTTATATTGCTTTCAATTACCGATTTCTGTCCCTTGTTGAGCCCAATAAAATTTTACATTGTGGATATTTATCTCTGGGTGCCAATTCGCTCCTCCAAGGGCCTTCGTGTAGGCATTCAAATTTCCCTGTAAATATGAATCACATTTTCAGGCTCTCTGTGCATGTGGTCACATAAAAACCCCATTGGTCCTTGACATTTTTAAAGAGGATGAACAAGCCTGTTGCGGCAAGATTGCTAGAATATTCTTTTGTATTACATCAGGTGCCTCCAGTCGCGAACTGAAGCAGCTGCATAAATCTGGAGGCATGTGCATTTGTCTGTGCTGGTCTTAACCATGTTCTCACCTCCACACAACCCCACTACCACCTCCGTGTTTGATTCTAACCTTTCCCAGCTAACAGTGCTGGTTCACATCCTCAGGAGCCTGCAGCATATTATCATTTTTATTGAGAAGCCAGCCATGGTCTTAGCGGGAATTCTCCAAAACTTAGCCATGGCTCCAGAGAAACGACCACTGTAAATCACACTGTCAGCCTTTCATGCAAGCTCAGTCATGGTTGTCAGGGAGACTGGGATGTGATTGTGATGGCGCTGCTGCTTTCTGCTACACGTAGCCACAGCTTTGACTGAAAATCCCACAAAATTAAATGAAAATATCATTACAGAGAAGGAAACAATAAACTGCACTTCATTTTATTCTATTTATAAGTTTAGATAAATTCAAAGTATTACCTTTACATTCATGTTTTTATGTGAGGTTTTCTACACAAAGGTGTAGAAATATAGTACACACTCTAAAATTTGATAAGTTGACTTTACTTAAAAATATCTAGGAAACCGATTGCCTTGAAAAATCTAAGTAAAT
>JARVGW010000427.1:23862107-23897583 GCA_031762495.1 Anablepsoides rubrolineatus | reverse complement strand
TCAATTAATCCCTTTATGGATAAAATTTATTTTAGTACAACAAAATTGGTATGCATATGACTATGTTAATGACTCTTATTAACTTATTTTCTTGCCTGCAGTCTTCCCCAATTCACTGCTTAGCCACACATTTATAAGTTATACTTTTAACATATATTTAGACACATTATCAGCCAACATTAACAAATAAATATGTGTTGTCAGTTAGAAAGAAAAAATAATAATAATTGATTAGGTTTAGTGCACATTATAGTCAAAAATTACACGGTAATTTTTTTTTTTTTTTTTTTTTTTTTTTTTTTTGGTGTCTAGTCATTAGAATTAAAGTTAGGTATTTTTTTCTTCACTTTGTCTAATTGTCCTCTCCTCTGCCCTGTGTGAGTCCACAGCGAGCACTTCAGATGAAAGGCAAACATTCACAGAACAGAAAGAATTCAACAAAACACAAGTAAAGATTATAATATAAATAGCTTATGTATTTATGTTCAGTGCTAATAAGGTTGTTTTCAATTTAAATATTACACAATGATAACATACAAGTTATCTCCCCGCACTGTAATCTATGAGGTCTCTTATTTGCTTCCAAAGAACCCGGGCTGTTTGCATCTGACTTTGAATTTGGCACCGCAGTGCACAGCAGTTCAAATCTAAAAATGTTCATGCATTTTGTTTATTTTTTGATTTCACTCATGTTTTATCTTTTTTAAGCTTAGATGTAAGTAAAATAACGCAATGGACATGTTTACGTAAAAAATTGATTTCCCCCAAAGTATTTTAAAGCCAAAACATTGACGATACATTCTAGATAAATACAAATAGCACACTAGTTGAAATGCCTTAGGAGAATTATATGTCTTAAATGTTTACATTTCTGAATATTAATACAAATGTCAATGTAGGAAACCAGCAACTGTATTAGACAAATGTTTTATAGGCTCCATATTTCTCTTTGATGAAGTGCTGTTGTGTTTCCCCTTCCTGTTTGCCTCTTAGTGGTAGTTGGGGTTTTTAAGGGCTACCATGCACATCTGATCTGGACCATAAAGCACTTATTGATCCTTGTGAACTTTTGCCTCTCTCTCCCCTCAGTCCTCTCAGACCTGATGTCTATGGATCTGAGCACAGTCAAGGAGAAATCTATAGCTGGGGGGAAAGATGATTAAGTGTTGCTGAACAAAGAAAAAGGATATAGGACCACACACTTTTTAGAGCATACTGAGTCCAATTAACTAGACTCTACCAAAAAAATCAATAGCTGTCACCAAGGATTTTACTAAGCGATCTGAGTGAAGATTTTAGCAGAATTCATTGATGTGGCCCCTTCTTTTTTTCCCTTTTGTCTTTGCATTGTGCATGTGTAAAACACGTTTGCTCTGCCTAAATGTGTTTGTGCATTTGCCCGCATCTTTGAGATGACGCTTTGCGGTTTGATTTGATTTTTCCCCGTGTTTATGCCCACGGCAACTTGCGCCAATCGCCACCACTCGCCTGTCTTCCTGACAGCTGCCACACCACCACCACGGCACTCGCCCCAGCTTCGGTGCTTGCCCTTTGACCTTGTCGCGATTTGCTCATCCCTCTTTCTCACATTCCGCGTGGTCAGATTTACAGCCGGGCCGAACACAAGCAGCCGGGGCACACCGCGCAAAGCTTAGCCATAGATTCCTGACAGACAGTCCACACGCAGTGTCTGGGATTGAAGCGTGTCCTTGAGAGGGAAAAAAAATCAATAGCCTAATGGGAAAGTGGTTATGACTTTTCTCGCATTCCCCCTCCTCCTCCTCCTCCTCCTCCACTCCGCTGTTACACTTTTCTTCGTATAACAATGCTCTGTGTTTACAATAATCTACCTCCCAAAAAGACTGACAACATTTTTAGCTGCTCATTAACGTGAAGCCTGCAGAAAGAAGATTAAAAACTGATATATGGTCTACATGTTGTCTGTGTGCCATTTAGAAAAGGTGGGGAGGTGTTGCTCCTTGTTATTACACTGGGCCACAGAAAATAGGATTTAGGCAGGGTTTTGCTGTGAGTAATAACACATATACTCACACTGCCTCCCACATGTCATGCCTGTAAATCAGTGGATCAAGTGCACTAAAAGGAAATGCAGCTGGGACTTAAGGGATAGAAATAAAGACACTTCACACTCTCTGCCTCTAAAATAATAGCTCCAAGGAGCAGAATCTCTCTTTTTTTATCTTTAATCAGAAATCCCCCTTCGTTGACCTCAGTCGCTAACAATGTAAAGAAAACTATTTTTACCTAACTTGAAACGAGGAAGTAGGAGTATTGCTGCTCTTTCCGTATTTAAAATGGCTTGCTAACATGGAAGCCGGCTGCGTCACTTTTTGAATCTGCACCCATTGTTACCATGATGGGAAAAGAGGTATTATCTGAAATGACAGGCAGATGGCAAGCTCAAAGCCTGAAAAGAGAGGAGCTAAGGTCTCCTAATCAATGCGTAAATAGAGGCGGGAGTTAGAAGAGAGTGCTGATGAGGAAATTGCTATGAGTGGAGCAAAGCAGAATGAGAAGGTTGGAGAAACATTTTAACCTAGATTACAGTGTAGGAGTGGAGACCAGTAAACAAACTAAAATGAAGATTTTTTTTTTTTCCTACGCAGTGTCAGTGTTGCATCAACATTCAAAGTGTGGTTAGACCAAGCAGCTGTTGGGCTCAGGTCAAAGCCTCATGAAAAAAAAGGGCACTTTCTAAGATTATAGGGTGCAAAGAGCAAAGCATCATATATTGGCTTGAACAAACTCTGTGGGCATGTTTTTTCACACGTGCTGCTTTGACATGCACAGTGTGGAAAAGGTTTAGCTAAACTTCTTCCCAATGTCACGTTTCTGCCAAATTTAATTTCCAAACTTATATCTGTGCTTAAAAGGGCAAGGCACGTTCCTGCAAATTAACCTAGCTCCCTTACAACCCTTCCGAGTTTGATCTTATTGAACTTTTAGTATTAAAAGTGGAAAGCTGTCTGATTTAAAACCAGTGTGAAAGTGAAGGTGGAGGTGACCTCCTGCTAAGAAATAGCAACTGGTTATGTTTACTTTTTTTATTTTTCACATGAGTAGAGAGGCATTACACAGGCAGCAGATGAGAGGAGAGATAATTTGGCTGCTCTAAACGTAAGGACAAATGAACAAAGTTAATGTGAGTAAATTGCTTCCTAAAGGATTGGGTAATTTACTATTTTGTGGCTTGCTGTTGGTAGCCCTGTAGCTACACTTGTTCCCGCAGTTTAAGTGTTCAACACTTCCTACGCACTTTCCTCTCATTTCCTGCTGTTCGGCACTCCACGGGTTCATTTTTTTTCCTTTTTTTTTTTTTTCTAGCAGATTTTTCTGGCCCTCGGATGATGGTCTCATGACATTTCTCATTCACTTCTGCAGAAGTCTATCTGAGATGCAAATTTATGCACGTATTTCCTGTTTGGGTGTGATATCCTGCAGATTTGCAGGCGGATGTGCTCATTGGGCCGATAGAAAGGCTGCTGCACTGTGTTTAGAAATGCAGAGTTTTTAATCACTGAGTTTTGAACATTACCGAGCTACCAGAAAACAAACTCCACCAGCCGTCTAACACTGGGCATGAGTCACATCCTTTGTATCATTGCTTTAAAACAGCTGTTCCAATCACCATGATGCATCACAGCTGAACACATGAAGTAGTCTTCTCAAGGAAATTATTTAACAGTGCTATTGTGAAAAAGAACAACACAGTGTGAATGCATCTAATCTATAGCTAAATTAATATTCTTTGAATTTGTATAATAGTCACAAAATAGCATTAAAAAGAAAAGTACATTCAACAATGTTTTCCTTTTTAAAAACAACTTCAACAAGCCTAAAAATGTGACACATAATGCTTTAAGTGTTAAATGGAGACAAGCTTGCTGTGCAGGTGATTTAGTAAATGGTAGACATAGTGAATGGTCCTGCATAATGGCAGTGTGCTTTGGGGCAGCATTCCTCAAATTAGATGATGTAGATTTGTCAACAAATGCGTCCTGCTGCCTTCAGATGGCTGCAGGGGATTAATGAACTTAAAGAGAAGCTTTTAACAAAGTATGAAGCAGCTGCGCACAAGTGCTACCAGAACCCCTTAAATATATTTACAGGTCAGAGTAAACAGTGATTTACTGATGTTTTGCTTCAAACAATATTTTTCTATGCTCACAAACACCCACACACCACCAAAGGTATGATTAAATGTTTTTTGTTTTGTTTTTCTGGTATTTTTGTGTTTTTTAGTATTTAGCTTGCTGTTTAGAACATGAAATTTAACTGGCATTAGAGACATTGCAGTTTGTCTAAATATTAAAATATGTTTTTTTCCAAAATATTAACTCCTAAATTTAAAAAAAAAATCATATTTCTATTTTTTCTAAGATTTGTGCATCACAGTATGGTTGGCGTTAAAGTACCACACCAGTAAGGATCGATTTTGAATCGTAGTAAATGAGAATCTAGATTCTTATGTGAATCAATTGTTTGGCACACCTCTAAGTAGCAGACATGTGATTACAAACAAACTGGACATAATTTGTGTTAACACATTTTTCTGAATACAATTCAAAACCAAGCCTCACTTATGGTATTAGATTTTAAATAGATGAAGAAAGTTGTTTGAGCAGACAATTGCCTATTTGCAAAATCCAGTCCTGAAGGAGCAATATCATTTGTTCACCCCGACTAATGCAAGTTCCTACCATTATTGGACTTCATTTTTGTATATTTGCTTTACCCTGTCAGAGCATAAAGTCTAAATTGAGCAATCTTACTATGAATTTAGGGTTTACGCATCAGAAAAAGGTAGGGCTGTGTATATCTTGTTAAACGCGTCACAGGGGCACACCATCTCTGCTTTGAAGTTTTTCTGCATTTATTGTACTTCCATAACTTCTCGCTTTAACTGTGCTTAAGCCTGCTGGGTGAAAAGAATCCATTCCTACATGGTCACATTTAATTCCCTTCATCATTTTTCAACTGGAATGAGTGAAATTGCTTCTTACCAGCAACTTTGCTCATTAAGAGCTCGGAGAACATTTAAATATTTCTATTTAAAACGCCTTCCCAGCAATTCCCAAAAGCCTATTTTACGCTTCTCCAGTAAGTGGATTAAACTGAATTAAAAATGAAAAGGAAAAAAGGGGAGAGACTTTTTGTAGTGCCTTTTATGTTTGGTGAAATATCGCTTATGTTTTATATCAAACAAATAGGTACACTGCAGACACACCTTTACTGCTACTGGGGTAATTGATTTAGTTCACTCTGGATGTAAGAGAGCAGAAAAATGTAGAGAATATTAATAAAACTCCACAGTTGGCTATCTGATAGAGACTCAACAGCCAAGCTGCACTACCTTATTTGTCTTTTCCCATATTTTTTGT
Organism: Anablepsoides rubrolineatus; assembly: GCA_031762495.1. Classification (NCBI taxonomy): domain Eukaryota; kingdom Metazoa; phylum Chordata; class Actinopteri; order Cyprinodontiformes; family Rivulidae; genus Anablepsoides; species Anablepsoides rubrolineatus. The sequence goes on along the minus strand of JARVGW010000427.1, from coordinate 23,892,181 downwards.
TTTATCATCCATCTGTCCTCTTTAAAATGGTTTCCTCCTTCCAAAAGGATGTAGTTGTAAATCAATTCAGGGATCTGCTCTGTAAAAAAAAAAAATACATCCTCAGTTTTTTTTTTTTTTTCCAAAGCAGCAATTTAATATTTTTTAATTCAAATTCATGCTCCTATTAATTTATTTATATCCAATTAAAATGCACAATTTTCCTTGTCTTTATTACAGTAAAAGCTCAAATGTATTTTTAATGTTGACTGGAAATATTTTAGCAGAATACTTGAACCACAATTTAAAGTGATATTACTCTTGCAAGCTTGTTCCAGTAAGAAAAAGTGCTTTCTATCCTATAATAAGTGAAGACCTTTGCTCACCAACCACTGTCTGTCAAGGTAGACCACTATTTGTGTTGTGGTATTTTCTACAGCCCAGTTATTGTGACACAAGAGCTCACATAGAGAGGTGGCCTGCTAAATATTGAAACAGTAACTCAATATTATTCAGTATTAAACAATGTCCTTTCACATTCAGCACAATTTGTCTGAGACGCACAAAGAGCACAAAGCTTTTCCATCAGCTCCAGCCAGTTCATACTGACAACAAAACCAACCATTTTTTTTTCTCAAAGCGCTTTTGTTTGGCTCAAAAGACTTTGTTGAATATTTCCTTTCATTAGCATTATGATTTGACAGCCAGGGCTCACACAATAGCAACTCAGTGGCAAGCATAGTTATCTTCCAGGTTAGTTACATATGCATATACTTACAGTTATACAACAGAATGGCAGCAAATACCCCAGCAGTCTGTGACAGACAAGACCTGAACTGTATATTATTATTTAAAGAGTTGTTTATTGGGCTGTGTGATGCATTATTTTTTTGAAACACGCAGACGAGCAGGGAGTACGGGAGATCTCTGCAAAATGTTGAAACTAGTGGAAACGATGTCCTCAAGGCATTTGATTTCAGTGTGACATTTTCCTTTTCCTTAATAAAAGAGTTTTGCTTGTTATGAAACAAGGCAATTACTAACAATCTTGATAAACTTGTCTTTATCTCTCTTTTCCCCCCCCTTTATCTGACTCTTTTATGCATTTCTTTTGTTCCTGCAGTCATGCCCCGTTTTGCAGAACAAGTGGAGGTAGCTATTGAGGCTCTCAGTACGAACCCGCCACAGGCATTTGAGGAGAACGAGTTCATTGATGCATCTCGTTTGGTGTACGATGGTGTCCGTGACATCAGGAAAGCTGTCCTCATGATAAGGGTATGTCTGTTACCTGTTCTAAAAGAGCAAAAGAACACTGTGACATTCACTGAGCTGTCCTGAATTCTAAACCAGCAGTCATTTTATTGCCTTGAATCCTCTATTCAAAACATTTTCCTCTGCACTGTGTAAATGTATAAGATTAAGAAAAAATGGAAACTTGCCAGTAATTCAAACATGTCATATTAGAAAGTACTGGTGTAAAGTTTCAGTGTAGAAAAATCAGATGAAGAACACATTGATCACATAGCAAAGTTTCTAGTTTATAAAACCTACTTTGGTTTATATAACCGGCTATATTAGATCCTCTACAGAGGTTCTCATACTGGGGTCTCAGGACCTCCAGGGGTCCACGAGTTGTATTTTAGGGGTCCTAAAAAATATGATAACTAACTGTTAACTTTGTTTTTTATAAAAAAAAAAAAAACATATGGAGAACAATCCACCAGTAAAACAAATAAACAATTATTATTATTGTGGCATTTACGGTTTAAAATGGCAGGAAATTATTTTTAAATCAGCATGAGGTTTCTGCGGGGGTCCCTAGAAAATGTTTCCCCCCCTGTAAAGGGTCCCCAGACCAAATAAGTTTGAGAAACCCTACACTACACTAATAAGACTGAAGTTTTACCTCTCCTTTTTGGAGGTTTGTCCATTTAAAATATATAAGAAAAAAGTAGCATTAGTTTTTTCTTCCTGAGCTTGTTTTGAACCATAACCCTAAAATTGACTATCCGTGATTTATGTGGTCTGTTGCACCATGGATACCCATTTGAATAAGTTTATTTTTGCTTTTACCACAGTAAACATGGGACAATTTTCATTCAGATTAATTATTTGAAAATATACATTTTACAGAAAACAAAACCTGAATTTTAAATCATAAGAATAAAAGTCTGTCTTGACCCTGTTGGTTCAATCATGATTCATAAAAAAAATCATCCACACTTACAACATAGACATATTCAGTTTTATATGGTCTGTTTTGTTATAGATCCTAATATACAGAGTGCTACTAATGTACTATTAAAAATAATTTTCTAACAAAAATCTAATTGCCTTCGGATTAGAAAAACCTAAAAGTTGTCACAAGATCTGTTTTACAGAGTTGATAAACACATTTCATAATAACAAGACACCGGCTGCTCCTCTGTCTCACACGCTCATTCTGATGTTACAGTATCAACATTTTTTTATTTCTTTTTTTACCCAAACTGGCCCTCCTCTTTTCACCATGTAATTCATTTATTCAACTTTATGCAGGCTGGAAGGTTTCCCAGTGCAGCTCTGGAAAAAAATCTAATTATGGAAAATAATTTGATGTTGGTAAATAATGTAAAACAGGCAGCTTTGAACTGCCCAGGACCAGCTGGCTTCTTAATCCCATCCAAGTTCATTTACTTTCTGAGGAAACAACTTGGAAGATCTTTGCTTTCTGTGTTATTTGACTTCATTGTACAGAGAGTAAATATTGGTGCGATACTTTTTTTTTCTCCCTCCCTCAATTTTTTGTTTCATTTTTCTTTCCACTTAAAGCGAGTAATAGCTCCTTTAGAATTTTTACAGCAGAGATCTCATGAGAAGTCAGTGGATTAGGAAGCCGATTCTCCACAGTGTTTAAAGTTTGAGACAGGTCTTTAGAAGAAAGTAAAAGTATAATAAAACTTCTCAAAAATAAAGTAGTGTTGGCCTACATTTACCTACATACATGGATGCATACTGAACAGCTGTTAATAGGGTACAGAAGCAAGTAGAACGTAGGCATACGTTACTGCATTAAATGCAGTGAACAAACATGATGTTTGTCAGATTACTAAAATGATATCACATCTTAAGTATAAAATCAAACAAGTACAACACTGTAATAAATGAACGTGCTGCTTTGCTGGGATCATTTTGTTTAAACCATCAGTGAATCACTGAAATATAACCTGAGAATGCCGGTCTGTAACCCCAGAGTTTAAAGGCTTATCACATGTCAAACACTTCTCGGGGTGTAATAATTGGACAGCAGGATATTTTTTTTACAGGCTTGCAAAATTGTCACAATAACTGTAATGATTTCATTCCAGGTTAGAGTGACCACGAGGTAAACAGCAGAAACATCCTGTGCACATAAGTGGACAGTTTCCTTGGTAACTGTCCCTCTGAGTTGGCACCTCTCCTGCGTCACACAGTGACCTCATTGAAACAAACGAGGGGGCTGAATGTTTTCACACAATCTTTATGTATGAGCAAGCATTGCTTTTGTCAAACTGTGGGTCATATGACTTCAGTAACATTCAGAAGCAAAATGCACCACAGAATCCCTTTGAAGAAAAGAAATACCGCCGGTACAGTATGTTCACCTTCAGCGTTTAAACTACAGACATCAGTGTTGCTGTGGATTATTCTTGTAGCTCCATCTTATCACTTTCACTCCCAACTGTCAAGTGTGATTAGTTGCATAAGTAAGCGCAACCTGCAGAGAATTATCATAATGTCACATTTTTGAAACTATTTATAAAATTTGATCAGCCGGCATGCAGAATAAAATGCAAGAATATAAATTTCTCAAGCACCTTCAAGGCCTGAGTTTCCAGATCGAACTTCAGCGTATTGACCAGCCAGAGACGAGTGTTTCTCTGTATGTTGTCATTGCATCAAACCCTATGTAATAAATAAATGTGACTGGCCTGATCCAAGCAATGCTGGGTGAAAATCAATTTGAATATAAGCAGAACCAACCAAAGAAAATAAAACTTAAGTCCTGTTTTGTGTATCTAGCCCCAAGGTTAATTATTAAAAAACTCAAAAAGGCATAGTGGTTTTCAAAATCAAACTAAATAAATTATTCATCAACTTAATTATTTATCAAGCCAAAAAAAAAAAAAATCAATAATGAAGTAAATAATGAAAACATTTTGTTATATGCCTACAATGTTCCAACATGCACCTGAGATTAAACAGATGGAATTTGTTTATGAAACTTTGATAACAGTTAAACAATAGCATATCCTTAGCTTCCTTATTTTTCAGACAAACTTGATAACATGTATCAATATAGGAGTACATAAACACCCTTCTGTTTATTCCTCAGAAGCATATCAATCAGTGCAGCTTTTCTACTTAGTGGCACATTGCAAGCTTTGAGACATAACTATCTGGCTTCAACATGTCAGGCAGTCTAAATCAATAAAGCTGGGATTAAGTTTGTACTTTCATTTAGATCTTTCACCATTGCGTAATTTTGTTAAATATCAAAACACTTTAAATATCTGTGGTGACTCACTGGACTTTTAGAGAAGTGCTGATTTTGACTGCCAACACTCACTTTTGTTCTCACATTCTTTCAGTGTTTATCTTTGCATCTAAACTAAAATAACTAGACTAATCTAATAGTTACTGTATGTGATAGCAGCAGTATCAACACTTGTGATATAATATTAATTAGACTGTACTGATAAGGTTATTATAACTTCACATTATTGAATCAGCACACACACACCCCTGGTTGTGAACCCAGGCATTGTGCAAACAGGCTCAGACATTTTTTCGGTTTTATGACTAATACTCAAATGCAAATGTCTGAAGTATGTGGTGTTCCAAAAATAAACTGAATAGATGGGAACACTTCCAGGTGGACTGAAATAGTTTTGACATTTGACTGCTCTGTCTTTATAATCTTTTCCCCATCAGCAGAGCAAATTCTTAATGCTTTATGTTGTTAATTTAGTTATTAGGTCATTTTGTTTTCTGACAGATACGTTTGATTGAGGGATGCAGGCATACACACACACAAAAAAAAACTCTGAGCTTTTTCTTTCTGTCATTTTTGTTTTTATGTGCCTTTCAACAAATGCCCTTTAGAACAGTTTTGTCAGACAATTTGAATCGAAGTCATTTTGCATTTCTGTATATATGATGGCTTTGGTTTGGTTCAAAACTCTGTTTGAGTTATTACATACAAAAAACAAAACAGACAAATGCATGACAGGAATGTAAGAATACCACACAATAGATGCTGAAGTTTAAAAAAAACTGCAGTTTGAGCTGTCACTTTAGAAAATTGAATTTTTTTTTTCCCCCTCTCCTTATTTTTCTCTTGTTTGTCTGATTTTTCCTTTGTGCTTCTTGCAGACACCAGAGGAGCTCGAAGATGACTCTGACTTTGAACAGGAGGACTATGATACGCGCAGCAGGACAAGTGTCCAGACTGAAGATGACCAGCTTATTGCAGGACAGAGTGCCCGGGTGAGCAGATATTTACTTCCGATTGTACCTTACATGTTTATATGTGTCCTAGTTTTAGAACCTGTAACTATAGTATTTATTTTGGTTTGAAGAAAAAGTGGGAGGCCAGCATAGTTATAAAACTGCGACAGTAGCTATGGAGGTTTAAATGTAGACTGCAGTGCAAGTTTATTTAACTCCACATCCACTTTAGCTCCCCAGCTGCACATGAATCAGTTCATCCAACTACTTCCAATTGCATGGCAATTAAATTATTTGAAATAAATACTATTCAGGGATGGCAGGTGTAAAATTGCAATCACAAAGAAAGTAGTAATTACCCACCTCCCTTTAGACACTGCCCAAAATGTAGCATTGTGTTGTGCCAAGGCCTCAGCCATGATCACCAAGGTCTGAGCTTTGTTGCACATTAGCAATTTTTCACTTGGGCCCGGCTTAAAGGACATTAGGAGGGTATCAGTGCCTGTTCCCCTCCAGCTACGCAGAGGCTCTCGCGGTGTGTTGCATGTTGAATGGATTGTGGATGGCAGCAGTGTGACTTGGCTCAATTCCTCTCCCTGCGTGGCCCAGACCTGTTTAGGTCTCTGTACAGGCTGCTCAGGGGTAACGCGCAAAGATGGACAAATAAATCAATTTAAAATGACAGTTTAATTTTGTTCAATGCACAAATTTTGTGGTGTTTAAAATATATACATATATCTCAGAAGATGAGTTGACAACTTAGTGTGTATATATATATGTCTGTATGTATGGGGGTAAATATATGTATGCACGCTTTACAAAGAAATTATAATTAATTTTATTGTTATATGGATATTTATTTTGTTGCTATATTTTCTTGTATCCATTTACTGTCAGGTGAGCGGACAGATGTGGGGTGTGTGGCCTTGTGTTTTCTTGGTGTATATTTAATGTATTTTCTAATCTCTCTTTCAATCTTTCTAATCATATTTCTTCTTTTTTTCCTTTTTCCTCTTTCATCTTTATAAAAAAAATAAAAAATCACTGATGATGAAGAAATTAAGAAACTAATACTAAGTTATTTTTTCTACTGAAGTTAATTAAAAAAAACTAAATCAAAATTCCTAAATTCTGTGCCGTGTACTGTTGTTGCAGCCGCTCTAATCGGGAGAAAAATAAAAGTTTTTTTCATGTCCCGAAAATAGCATGTCACAGAAGAATTAATTTTTAAAACTTACAGAAAAATGACGACAAAAGTGGATAAACAATCTATGGTTAAAAGGTGCAGAAACAAACAATACAAGAGTTTGCAGCAACCATTTTCTAACAGGTACGGATTATATAGTTTAAATCACATTTTCAGATATTTTCCTAGTTACTTGAATTTGGGTTTACAGAAGCTAAATAAATTTACAAGTAGATCCAAGCACATAGAAATATTGGTTTAACCAGTTGTTAATGATTGCATTGTTAGCATAGGTTAATTACTTAAAATAGCACATCTCACTACTCACCCAGGCAAAAGCAAGTCGACAACCATTTAAAGCTTCATTAGATCCTAAATGGTTGAACAATATGGATCACATCGTAAATGTAGACATATTTTTTCGCAATATCTCATCTGCCCCAGCCCATTTAGGGTATTAGCGTACTCGCTGTGATCAATTTTGCTGTGTTTTGAACCAGAGCAAATCACTTCCCGCCCCCCATCTGACATTTGCACGTCATCCAGGTCACGTGACTGCAACCCAGCAACAAGACACTGTCATTTTATCATGACAGGAAGCAAACAGCAGACTCCTGATGAGCAGCACTGCACACAACATTGACTCATTCACCCACTTTAATGTCCTTCCTCTTGCATTAGTAGAATCAAAGCCATCAAACATGCACCCCTGCCCAGGCAGTTCAGAATTGTTCCGTCATCTAACCATGCACAACAGCAGAAAACCTGTACGAGATCAGTCATGTGAAATACATGCAGAAGTGGTTTCACATTACCATTATGCACATTCACAGTTTTTTTTTTCAAACAAAAGCAATAATCCTTTCAAGTGAGGACAAAAAGGCAGTGCTGAAATGGGTTTCAATCCACCAAAAGATTGAAGGAAACAGAACTAATGCAAATAATAAAGAAAACAAAAACATAATGGGTCATTGGAGTTAGATGTATTTGATTTTTTTTTTTTTTAAACCAGTGTTCATACATAGTCATGGTAAAAATGAGGCACATTCTCTTTTCTATCAGAAATTCTAATTTGGAACAATGCATAACATATGCCACAATGTATTATTTATTTATGAGAAAAAAAAAAGCAGAAGCAGAGTGCGGAAAAACAACAATAATATGAAGTTATTGTGTTTTCATGAACCCATTGGTAATTTTGGAGCTATGTGGGCATTTTTACAACTGATTCTGAACTTTGGTTTTGCCTTTTTTTATATACTGCGACTTCATGGTGAAAAGTACAATTGCTTGGTAAATTAATTAAAATGACTAATTAAAGTTTGATATAAAATCTGGATGTGAACAGAACAAACTCAGGTTCTGGGCTCATCCAGAAAGGCTGTGGGGGTTTTCTGGGTGTGAAGTACTTTTGGTTTGTTGTATTTATACTCCCACTAAGGCTCCCGCAGTGTAACATTGCAGGGCCATCTGAGCTAAGATGCACCAACGCTTGTACACAAAAGAGCTTTACAGCAACAAACTGTTAACTAGTTTTCTTGGCACTCGGCTAAGCTCTGAGTGGGCAGCTCTATTGGGGAACAGTTTGAAGTCGCAACATGTCTCTTTGTCATAACTTGTAACTGTAATACAGTAATATAAAGTGGATTAAAGTGCTTTTGCACGTCTTGCTGTTCTGTTTGTACAAAAATGCTCATTACATTCTGGTTCATAAAACTGATCTTCATATACTAACTATTCCCAAAAAATTAAAATATTGTCATTACAATGTATAATAACAATCTCAAACAAGATTTATTCTGTTAGTCCAAGTAGTGTGCATGTTTTGTATAAATCTGGCATACTGACAAATTTTCTTACACTGTTTGATATTGTTTGCCTTTGCACTACTAGACAGTGTCATTCCCTCAGCAATTTAAAATTTGAAAGTACACAGCTGTCAAGTACATTCATAAAACATGTTTATGCTGTAAACTAGCCGTGATCTGCACAATCTGCTTCTGTATGTTGTGTCAAGATGAAGTTTGCTGTGCTCTCACGGCTGTGGCATGTCCACACTGGTGCTGTCTTTCGCTTCAAACAGACAAGAGGGAGCGTAATCTATTTTCTCCACAGGAGCTGACACGAGCACACTGAGGTTTACAGTTTGTGATTCCTCCAAACCCATCCAGTGTGTGGATATCACACAAAGGGCACATGCATGATATCTCTGTTTCATTCCCCTAAGATCACTGCTTTTCTCTTTTTTTTTTCCCCCGCACAGGTTCAGGCAGTCCCGGGAGCTTTGTGGGCTTTTATTTTTCTATGGCTTCACTTGTCAATTTATTATACTGACACACCAGGCTACGTTATTAAATGGGCAAAATAAAGCAGCAGAAAATTGAGTAGAAGAAGGCCTGAATATATCTTTTTAGTAAAACATGCAGACAAAAACTCTATTTGTGCGACACGCCACGGATAATTCACAGGCAGCCAAAACACACTGTAAACAGTTCTAAACACAGTGATTGGATAACCCTGCTGATAGGTCATCCATAAAATTGAACTCTGAGTGTCTGGGCAGTTTATTTCAAATGAAACAAATTAAAGTCATTTCAAGACGGCGCACTTGGTGAAGAAACCCGGAAAGCTCTCTAATCCCTGAAGACGTAGCCTAGTCGCAGAGTGTATTGGCACTGCTCTCCCTCGGCTGGATTTACCACTATGTTAAGCTCCCAAGGCCCGCTCCTTGTTGTTATCAGTAAAGAAGGGGAAGGGATTTGGGGATAAGTGAATTCTAGAGAGCCGTGGAGGAGGTGGATGGGGGGGGGTTGCAGCACAGAGAGCCTTCCTGCTCCCCTGACGTCCCAATTGGCTCATATGTTTACCCGTGTGCTGCAGCTTTCTTTTGTGTTCAGAAACCCCTTTTCTCTCCCTTTTCCTCCCTGACACGCTCGCTTTTGTCACACCATTTTCAGAGTGAATTGGTGTACTCACCAAATCCCTTTCTTTCTCTCCACTGCCTCCCTTGAACCCTGTTTCAAGTCGGGGATTTTTTTTTTTCAGTCGAAAACGTTGAGTTTCAAGAGACTTTTTGCTCCTTTTATTTGTGCAGGAGAGACATCTGCTTTGATTTAATGTTGCCTTTATGTACAGAGGATGTCGGGGGGGAAAATGCTCTCATTCCACTCAAAGAGTTTGCCACACAGAATATTTAATGAATCTCAATCTACATATACATTATCTCACTCATAACACTGGCATTTAGCAGAACCATGCATGCTCATCCCTTCGACACCAGCTGTACACAGTTCAGTTCAATTATAGGAATGAGTAAATAATTAATGACTCAACAGTTGGGCACAGGAATGATATGAACACCAAATATGTTAATGATTGCCTTCCAGTCCTCAGTTCGCAGAGTTCTGTTGAATGTGACAGCACAGTCCACGTTATTGGTGTTGATTAGGCAGCAGTTACAGAGACGTTTTGCCAAAATTAGGTTTCCAAGTAATCCAAGGAGCTACCGACAAGCCAAAACTTCAAGCTGGGAAGGGACGAACCCTTAAAATCAGTCAGCTGAAATGTTTTTAGTTGGTTTCACATTAATATTGTATGAAAAGCAAGTTATAAAGGAAAACAGAAATAAATAAAATGTTGTGTTATATGAAATTAAGTCCAAAGGCAAATTCATTCACCAGGCCCTTTGTTACTTTCTGGCATCTACTGGTCCCTTATGGGTGTAATATAGTGCTGGGGAAAATTTATTTATCAAATTCATCTGTAGCATTGTAGTTAATGTGTAGATGGACAGGCACATGTATTATACATTTAGTCAAAGATGAAATAGATAAGGAAACAGGTGTCAAGACCTGTACGTCACAGTAATATAAAGCAGCACATGCAAGCAGAGCTCCAGTGTGAACATAAGTGTGCCCTGCTAGAGTCACTTGTGCCTTGAATACTTCATTCCTCGTTGTGCAGTCTAAGCACATATTAACTTGGTATTTGTTTTAAATGTGAGCAGGGGTTTCACCCCACATGCTGTTTAATAGGATTTGCCTCCATGCTGTTGTTTGTGTGTCTTGGCACCAGCAGCAAAGGAAATCTACACTGGGCTTTAGGAGCGCTGCTTTTGCTTGTTTGTTTATGCCATTTAGTTTATTTATTTATTTATTTGTTAACTAACCACCATCAAAGCGTTGCACCACTGCACTCACAAGAGCGATCAGTAGGCCAAAACTCATTGACGAATCTCTTGGCCACTGATGAGAACGTTGTGCCGCTATGCCTCTCTATTTCTGTCTGTAATTTCAATTTTCTCTTTTTCACCCTGCCTCGCCCCTCCCTCTGGCTTTCTTCCTCATTTCCTTTCAAAGAGTTTCAGGAGGACAAGTCATCCATATTTTTTTTTGTTTTCATTTTCCTCCTGACACGTCTACCATGGGGACACAAGCACCGTGATGCACGTCTCACTGAGCTCACCCCGCACACCAGCTTTGCTGTTAGAGAGGGAGGAAAAAGATATGGACGAGGGTTATTATAACATTAAGAGAATAGCAGTTCTTAGAGGACAGTGAATAATGGGTGAGGTTAAAAAACTGATGGTGACTTTTCCTTTTTTTTTTACTGTACTCGTTTTCTCTCCGCGCCTTTCAAGTCAATAGAATCGACCTAATGGAAACCAGGTTACTTTTCATTCCACCTCAACTCGCTGACATAATGTTGAACAAATGCATTATTCATTCTCTGGTCTAAGAGGCAAGGTAATTATACATTTATCTTCCAAATAATACAGGGTCCTTACTGCGCCTGTGACCTCGCCACAAGATTTATGCCATTTTGGGCCTGCCCCCAAAGGCTGCTAAGAGAGCAAATGTATTTTCATAAGTGAAAAAAATTGAAGGCAGTAAAGGATTGGCTTTTTAAAAGGTATAGGTTGTCATGGGGTTTGCAATGGTCCAGTCAATAAATGTAAAGTTTAGAACTTTTTAGGTGGAAACATTTCAAAAGTGCAAGACTCCCAATTTATTGTTCAAGATTGTAGTTTAGAGCTTCTGAAAGTAGATCATACAGGAACAAAATTAATTGTCTTGAATATAATAATTATTTAGTATTCCTGCAGTTTTGGTTATCTATCAACTTTTTCACCAATTTCCCTCGTTTTTCTACTCTTCTCTTCTTTCCAGATGCAATTTTCAAAGCCTGCTTTTCTTTTCTGAATGCTTTTGTTTCCTATGTTGCCCGCAGGCCATCATGGCACAGTTGCCCCAGGAGGAGAAGGCAAAAATTGCCGAGCAGGTGGAGAGCTTCAGACAGGAGAAGTGCAAGTTAGACGCAGAAGTCGCTAAGTGGGACGACAATGGCAACGACATCATCGTGCTAGCCAAGCAGATGTGTATGATCATGATGGAAATGACAGATTTCACCAGGTAATCTTAACAGCCATGACAAAAGGCCTTCAAAGTCTGTATTAGAGAGCTGTCAGTCGCACATTTTTTGCTGTAAACATCAACTTTGTTTTCTCCTCTTTAGCCCATGTGTGACGTTGTGATCTACAGCACAATTAAAATACATAGCAAAATGAAAAACTTCATAATAGTCACAAATCAGAGGTTTTATTAGTCATGAGTGTTTGTGCCTGCGGTGCTGTGACTACACCATTATTATTTGGCACTGACCCCTGTTACTCACACTGGCATGAGCAAACGAAAGAAAAATGTTCCTAGGATTGAGCGAAAACGACACATCACGCACATGCAAACATGCATTCCTAGCCATTGAAACAGTTTTGGTTTTTGCAATGAATGTTGCTTCCTCATACTTTGTCCAAAACAGATCTTTTGAGCTGCATCATTAAGAACAAAGACAGACTTTTTTTGTTAGGTATGATATCAAATGTTTTGCTCGTGATTGTAATGTTTCAAAGGTATGCGTGCTCGTTGCTTTCTGCAAGTCTTTTTTTCACTCTCTTGAATTGTTGCAGAGGCAAAGGCCCCCTTAAGAACTCCTCAGATGTGATCAACGCAGCTAAGAAGATTGCGGAGGCTGGTTCCAGGATGGACAAATTGTCTCGTGCTGTTGCAGATCAGGTAGCTTTGTAACTTAGTTTGTGCCTGTCACTATCACTTCTTGTCATTATGCTTTCCCGTGTGCCTGAAAGTGTACCTGACTGAGTCTTGGCAGCCGCTGGCAGAGCAAATTTTTAATTTAAAGTAAGTGGGTACGGCCAATAGAAATCTTTACTGTGAGACCTGGTTAGTGTAGCTGGAGTGGTGGTGCTGTGTTGCTGCTGCATGACTTTGTCTCCCTGTGGGGCCAACACTGAGAGAGCAAGACAGCAGAACCAAGTTGTATCTCTAATATAATTAGCTTCCAACTGAGGTGATTCATTCATTATCAAATGAGTGCCTCTCTAAAACATGCTGACAGACCATTTCAATATCTAATCAATCAGTTCTGTGCTGAGAAGATGTGAGTAAAAGGGAATAGGTGTTTATGCTGTGTAGGTGAGTGTACACATAATGAACTGCAAGGTTATTTCAAAACACTCACTCCAGGTGATGCATAATGCTTTTTTTTGTCATTACACCTGTCTTTAAAAAGGAAGTAAGGATACCGTAGGCTGAAAATCCACTGATATATCCAGACTGCCTGTTGTTTTTGTAATTGCAACTGCTGTTAGCTTCCAAACCTTTGGAATAATTACTGTAGGTTTCAGTGTCACATGCTGAGCTTTTATCCAGTGCTGCTTAGCCGAAGAAATGATGAAGCTGAAATTGACTTTTAGAATCACAGTAATATTTCTGTCACCCAGAGGTCTGCACATTTTTTTGTTAAATCTGCACTAAGGTAATTTTATTTTCTTATTTTATTTATTTATTGAGACACACAACTGATTTCCATATAACCCCAAACATGTATTACAATTGTTTTTAAAAAAGGGATTGTATTTTTTTCTTTACAACTGTAATTATTTATGGGAAATGCAAATATAGTCAGTCACTTTTCATTTTTTAGCTTTGTAAATCTAAAATGCTCATGTTATTCAGTAGATATAAAGATCAGATTTGACGGTTTGATTAAATGTCTTTTATATTTTATTTAAATGTCCTGTTGTCAGGACCATTGTCCATTAGCATTGTGGGTGACTTTTCTTCAGCTCGTCAATGAGGCACCCCCCCCCCCCAAACACACACACACGCAGGTTTGTTTTTATATACCCATGGGGACCATGGATTGACTTCCATTCTGGGATTTGATATCCTAACCCTGACCATTTACCCTAAAATTAACCTCACAGGTTACCTAACCTAACCCTAACCATTAACCTCACAGGTTACCTGACCCTAAAAATAACCTGTACTCAATTCACACCTTGGTCCAAAACATCCAAAGCATCCGTACCCGTGGGGACCAGGGCTTTGGTCCCCACGATGCACATTCGTTCCCCACAAGTAGGGCTGGGTGGCATGACCTCAAATTCATGTCACGGTATAATTTTTTCATAAAAAGTAAAGATAATCTAATTTTTAGAGCATTTATTTTTTTGTAGAAAACTGTATTCATAATCAAACCCAGCATTCTTGCTGAATCTATCAGCTGCTGCGCGCTCATCTTCATCATCATCTTCATCTTCAGAACAGAAGCAGACTTTACATCAGCAAGATGGGTTTATGACTGAACGAACGTCGTCCACGTCTTTTTTTTATCATCTCTGTGAGTAACAATACATAAAAGGCAAGTTTTTCTCTGACAACTTGGGTGTAAAAAACTACAGTTGTTAAAGCTTCGATCTGCGAGACGTGCAGCGGGAGAGGAGGGCGGGGGTTTATCCCGACGTAACTTTACTACAGTGGGAGGGGGAAATTTTGAGGTTTATTCTCTCTATATGTGTTTTAAACACTATAATTTCTTCATTATATTTTGAACTCCTGCTCAGTTGTCTCTGCACTCGCAGCAGGGCTGCAGGTGCGATGACGTAACCGACGATATGATGGTAGAGGGTAAATTTCTACAGTAGGCCAACTTCATACTGTTTCTACCGCATATACCGCGCAGCTCTACCCACATGGCTGCTTTTTTCTGGAAATTAGTTCCCACGGTGTAGCAAAAGCGTGCCCACACACACACCATGCACCCACCTCGAATATACTGAGCCATCATAGATCTATGTCACAGATGAGAACCCAAAAAGTTGTTAAACATTTACATCATTCCAAAGCCTTTGCACATTCTGGTAGAGGATCGGGATGAATCATCTGGTTAGTCAAAGCAGACTGAACATCTAACAGAGACAGGGAGTAAAATGTTCAGTAATAGTTTCAGTGCTAAGCATGAAGACCACAGATAGTGAAGCATTCTTGCCAGTTTCATTAAAGAAAACACATTTCCATGAAGATCATTTAAATATACTTTGTTTTTTTTTCCCCAGCCTGCTTGGGACTCAGCAAAAATACATTAGCAAACTGTTCTAATAGTGCATATTTTCTATTAGTTTTGGTGGCAGTGGAGTGTATTAGGTTTTGAGTGGGACAGAAGGCATCTTTAGTCAATGCTGGCTCATATAACACTGACATTCTCTCCAGAGCATAATGCACTGCAGAACAAAGTTTCAAATTATGAATGGATCTCTGCAACACTGTCTGCTTTTGTAGTAATTACAGCAAAGTGAGACAAAAAACAAGAGCTGTCAATTTGTTTCGTTTTCTCAGTGAGTCTTGTATGTAAACACTTGAGCATGCTCCCATGTGTGAGAACATTTGTTTGTGTTTGAGGTCACACATGTTGTTTGGAGCCCGACTAAGTAAGAATGAAGTTGTGTTTGCGTGTCCGTGTGTTTACCTCTTGGCTCGCGGACCGCCGAGTGACAGTCAGTGTTTAACAGGGCTTGAGTGGGAGTGAAGATTTTATCCCACAAGGCAAATCAGTTGAGGAACCTGTGTGGAAATTAACAGTTTGCTGTAATGAAAAGAGCAGGTGGCTTGCCATTTTTGATTCTCACTTTTAACGTTTCCTAGACCGGAGCTTGCTGAATATTCAGAGCCTTCTGCTGCACTTCCCATGACATCGGAGCTTTAAATGAGACATAAAGTGGGGATATAGGCACCTTTTTTTATTTCTAGCATGTGTTTAATATGTGAAATATTCAGGGCATGTGTATGCCACGATGCACAGTAAAAAGTTGGAACATAAATGTTTACTTCCTTTTAGCTTCTTAATTGAATTCCCCACAACCTTGTTCACTTACTCTAGTTGTGTATGGAGACAAGCATTTTGCATTCACACTTTATTTTACATATCTTGTGCTTGTTGAGCATGTTACAGCTTGACAATAAGAAAAAAGGTTGCCTCATTGCTTTTATACGGCCCCCTTAAGTAGCAAATTGTGTCGTCATGACTCCAAATCAGCCCTATTGATGAACACGTGTAGCTGAGTACAATTCAGCGTGGAGGGATGAGAGGACGGCAGCTCTTTCATAGTCATTTAAGCACTGTGCTTGACATAGAAAGAGCCCTTGGGGAACCTCACCCCATTTTACTCCTGCAGTGTCTTTTTATTTCTTCCCTATTTCCCCCCTTCCATTTTCCTGTGCTGCTTCATCTGTAGCTTTAACACTATAACTTCTACTTCATATGAAATATCTCATTATTTCAATACACT
Organism: Anablepsoides rubrolineatus; assembly: GCA_031762495.1. Classification (NCBI taxonomy): domain Eukaryota; kingdom Metazoa; phylum Chordata; class Actinopteri; order Cyprinodontiformes; family Rivulidae; genus Anablepsoides; species Anablepsoides rubrolineatus. The sequence continues at coordinate 23,875,904 of JARVGW010000427.1, read as the reverse complement.
CAATAGGAGTCCTTGTCCTCCTTGAACTTTTTTATTTTTAACCTCAAAGTTGTATGTTTTACCTGCTGTGTTTTTTATCACATCATTGCTAAGCACCAATGAATCATCATCAATCATCATCAATTGTGTTACAGCAATGCATTGATGCATCACCTGGGTGTCATTTTGTTATTTTATTATTCAATCAAACAAAAAAGCAGTTTCAATCAAAAAATATGTTTCAATCAAAAAATATAAATAATTTCAACCAAAAGAAATTATTTTATTTACCTAGGCAAGTCCCTGTTGAGATCGCAGATCTCTTTTTCAAGGGAGGCCTGGGCCTGAAGGCAACATGTTTCCTGTACATGTTTTTAGGGGTGGGGGAAACCGGAGTACATGGAGAAAACCCACGCAAGCACGAGGAGAACATGCAAACTCCACACAGAGGGACCCCAGGTCTGATCCGGGGATCGAACCCAGGTGCTAACCACTGAGCCGTTGTGCCGCCAAATAATTTCAACCGAAAAATAGTCATTTCAAACAAACAAACAAACCAAAAAAAACGACACATTTATTGTATTGACAACAATCGAAGCAGGTGTACAAGGAAATTGCTTCAGTCCACACTAACTAATAGACACACAGTTTACATAGTTCCTCCTTAGCCCCCGCCCTGGATGTTCATGTTCTCTGAGTTTAAAACTTGTTTCAGTTCAACCAAAACCTTAAAGCATCAAATAAAAGTTTGAAATTCAACTAAATTTGTAGATTTCTAACATGCAAAAAAAAGTTTCTGTTTTACATATATATTTTTAATTAAAACATTTTTTATTGAAACTGCTTTTTTGTTTGTGTTATGGCCTGAGGCCATTTTGTTTTGCATAAGTGTGCTGTTGCAGGTACATGTTTTGTAATTTGTACTTTTGAAGTACCCTCCTTTTGTTAAAATTTTGTTTGTTTTGTTAACTGGCCACAATAAATCCTCTTTTCATCTATAAACCTATTTTCATCTGGTTTTAATGTTACCTCCCTTTTTCCTGGCTGAGCCGGGTCGTAACAGTTTGACTGAATAATAAAAACACTTTTATGTTTATTATGTGTCTAACTTGCACTTCTATACAGTCATGTACAGTATAGTCCAAAGCAGAACTGTGACATTGTTTGCCACTGTGTGAACTTTGATTTTTGGTAGTGTGCAGTTGTGATTCTCTTAAACAATTCTTATATTAAACAATCAAAAAAGAACACTTACTGGAAAAAAGTGGAATGTCCAGACAGTGCAGTCAAAATCAAACAATAAAAGTAAAATTAAATAAATTTTAACTTTAGATATCTTACACTACTTTCCAGAAGATGCTCTGCTCTGGAGTATACATTAGGTTGCATCAGTCAAAGAGGATCTTTCTTTCTTTCTATGTTGCACTACAAGTCACACACATACAATGCTAGAAAATAATTGCTCCAGTGTAAGCAACAATACAAAAGATGCAATAAAAAACATCATCTTTGTTTTGTGGATGCTAAGCCAATTACATTGAAAGGTTATGTCAATGTTAAATGTCTAGAGCATCACTTTATCAGTTTCTCCTGAAATTATTTTTTTGTGTGTTGATGCCAGAGGGTTTTATCTCACTTGCTCTGTAAAAAATTTAAAAAGCCCTTATGTCATTAACTTGTCATAGTTCCATTCTGTTCCTATTAAAAATGAATCCAGGTCAGAAGACTTGACCTCTGTAAGGAGCTGCCAGAATATTTCCCAGAAGAAGCTAAGGTTTCTTAGGGAGTCTCATAACCCTAATTACCTCAACCTTTTTAACTCTTCTGAATGTGGAACCTTGATCTCACAAATGACACATTTGCAGATCTGTTGTCGATGTGAGGGTGGTGTTATGACTTCCCCAAAGTTGATAAAGACTATTTTAGGTTTGTCAAGAAACAGAACTGCTCGACAGTTGTAACGGCTACACACAAGAAACTGTGAATATTGCTCTCCTAATTGAAACTTATAGATATTACTCTGAGCAAAGTTAAAGTTGGCTTTATAACAGTTCAGTCAAGAATAAACATAAAGACACCACAGTGAGAAATGCTAAGTTTAGAAAACCTTTTTAGAGACAAATGAAAGACACTGATATGTATCTGTGTTATTTGTCAGCAGTGGTCCAGAGCATAAACAAATGTGCATTCCTTATCTGTAAGATTTAAGACCCTAGGCATGTGTGAATATTTATATAAAAAAAGTATTGAAAAAAAGAAATGTGCTCTCGGGTAAGAATGCCTCCCGTAGTCACAAGCTTTGTAGTGGAGTGCAGCTGTAAAGCACAAAACACAAATTTTAGACTAATTTAAAAACACTTTTATGTTAACATCAAGAATAACTCTACTCGACACCCAAAGAGTTTGAATGCAGAATAATTCTGGTGCATTGTGTTGATTTAAATTGTATTTTTTTTTACAATGACAGTTGCTGCAAATGTCCTTTTATTTGTTTATTACTTTTAGATAGGTAATAATAAAGATATTACAAAAAGAAAATCCAACAACAAAAATAAACTCTGTCTCCTTTAGGTGCTGCTGCTAAAATAACTTCAATACCTTGTTTTCTGTTTCAACAATGATAGCGAAGCTTTGTCAAATCCCAAAATCTTACTTGAGGGGTTGACTTATGACTGTGTAGGTCACAGAGTGTGATTCATATCATTTTTGTTCTCAAACCATTCAGTGACCCGCTTGTGCCCTGTGGATGCTGGCATTATCAATCTGAAAAACCCAGCCTCCATCAGGACAGATATATTTCACCACAGTTGATAGTGGATTTATTTTTTTTCCCAAACAACTTTGCATTGATTTTCACCAGACTTGTCCCCTCCAGCGGTCAAAAGGACCCAACTTAGGCAAAGTGTTTTGCAAAACATTCCCCAACTTTGTGGTTTAGTGGTTCTTTTTGTTAAATATTCCACTTTTTTTTTGTTGTGAGTGATTGAACATCAGAATAACAATACACCACAATAAGTCTTTTTTTTTCTATTAATATTAAAAGAGAAACAAACAAGCACAACAAGTTCACAGGACTACATTTAGGTGGATATTATTCCTGCTTATCAAACAAGCCTATTGCCACAGCAGGACAGTAAGTGGTGTTGTTCCTACACAAACAGGGCTCATATTCATTGAACACTAGGGGACCTAAAGTACTTAGTGTGGCCATTCTTACTTTTTTTTTTCCTGAAACCCTAATTGCCCTTTCTTCTTTGTTGTTACCCTTAATCACTTTGCATTTGTTTTGTGTTCCCATCAACTTTATTTTGAGCTTTGAGCAAAAACCTTAGCTTCATTGTGTTATACATAAATGTTGCAAAAACACAAATAAAAACAGGTTTATATTGAAGTACTGAAATTTATTTTATTTACAAAGTTGAACTTCTGCTATTTTCTATTATCATTTATCACATTTACTAAATGCACTGTAAGCTTGATGGATAGTGTAGATTTCCCTATAATACATACATTTTTTTCAAATAAGTTGTTGTTGTTGTTGTTGTTGTTGTTGTTGTTGTTGTTGTTGTTGTTGTTTACAAAAATTAAATAATTTTAAAAATGCAAGATGGCATTTTTAGATTTTTTTCACTGGAAATAAAATATTACAGTTTTGGGGCTCCAAAAGATTCATGTTTGCTAGGATAAAAAAAGAATATATGAAAACCTGAAAGAATTAAAAAGCTACAATAGTTGCCTTCAAAGTACAACTAGTGCACAGAAGACAGTTTCAAAATAAAAGTGGAGTATTTGGATTTATATGTGGAATGAAGACTTCATATTTATTTCTGAATTGTGGTAGACCTCATGAAATCTATTCAGGGACAGCTAAAGGACCAGATGTGGCTGTTGAATGCCCAGGTGTGCTTTAATATTTCATCTGCTGTTGTTTATCAGAAGCTGTTTTCTTCTAAACCTTAGACAGGATAAAGAAACTTTCTTAATTCATAAAACTTTAAACTGAAAGAAAATGTACTTTGTTTTTGCACGACTGACAGCTTTCAATTAGAGGGCATGCATTTCATTGTCTATCCGAATGAAACAAGCTCCATTTAAATCTGTCACTGCTCTGTCTTCATGTCATTTTCCTTTAACTCAAATATCTTTCTTGCTTTGGTTTGTTGTTAATTATTAACAATCGGACATTTTAAACAAATCACAAAAAAGCCATAAAGAAATACAGCAAAATAGGGCAGCAGGGATTAAGCAAACTTTATTTCCCAGCAATTACTTTTCACAAACTTTAAGCTTTAGAAGTAAAATGTTTAAAATTTAATTTCTTTGAATCATTAACATTTTTTTTCTTTTAGTTGACAATAAAACAGACATGATCTCTTCTTTCTGGAACCAAATACATAGATTAAAAGAATATATGTGTCAAAGGTCAGGCAGAATTGCAAACAGGTCCAAACAAAGGACAGCAGTGGAGCAAGACGTGCTTTCTGACAAGGCAGTAATAAATTCAGTTTCACTGTGACAGAGGTAACAGAAGCCTGAGAGAGCTTCAATGAGCCTAGAAAAGTAATAGGCCTTACCATTTATTTACATCAACAAGGAATCAGTGATAGACCCGGGCTGTTAGTCAGCTGTACAGTGGGAAACAATCCTTTCATGTTTGCATAAAACACGCCTGAGGCTGTAGCGTGCATGTATGTGTGTGTTTGTGCCGGCAGTGTGAAGTGTGGTTAGTAGTGATGCTAGTCAGGAGTGGCGATGCAATGATAATGCCCAGCGAGAAGCACCCCCCCCCCCCAACTCCCCCCCTCGCCTCGCTGGCTGCTCCATGAGCTAGCAGCTCCACCTCAGTCTGCACTCAGTGTCACTTAATGTCGTACTGTGTCTGCCTGTGGCAACTTGGCTCTTATTTACTGTGTTGCTTCAAGCTGATAGTGGCTGTAACTTTAATTAAACAGTGCCTCAAACTACACTTTGCAATTATATTCGTGAGCTGAAGAAACAGGCATTTTACCAGACAGTCAAACACTATGTTTTATTCTGTATTTCTTGCCATTAGAGAAAGACATTTGTGGCCAGTCTATACTATTTATCTTAACTATTTATCTTAACATGGGAGGCCTTTCGTCAGACAGAAGAAAATTGCATGGGTGGCAAAGACGGCTTCAAGTCCCGGCGGAGCTATGTTCGTATTACAGATGTTAAACTTTTTATCCCCCTCTACCTGAGCCCACAAATGGGGGAAATGATCAGTGCGTTTTCCCCACGCAGGCCTCCTGGATGTCCTAGTTAGGATCGTTTAATATTAATGCCATGAAATAGGGTGTTTCTACAAAATGATGTTCACCGTGTTGAAAAAAGAGCTGATGCGGTGTTCCTAGCCCACTGGGAGAACAGTAGGCCATCTCTGGCCTCTGGAAAGCTTCCAGGTGGAATTATAGGGCCAAACTAGAGTAGAGAAACTGAAGAGGGTTTATTTGTATTCCACGTGGGTCCATTTATTTCACTGAGTGGTCTCTTTGCTGTTGAAGTAGCAAAAAGGCCTAAAGGACCAGATCAAAACTTTGTCTTTTTTTTTTCCAAAACAAAGAGGGGTGGAGGGGTTGAGCTGCTGCTGTGGAAACATATATATGTATAAAAAGTCATTCCATTGTTGATTGATTTAACATCTTTTTGTTAAAAAATAAATGATTGACTCCATGGGTCTAACCGAATTTGCCTTTGAAGCTTCCATCCTCAGCTCAGAGATGTAGTGCATTAATTATTGACATATAATGTTACAATCCTGCTGTTTTTGATGGGATTGTTTATTCCTATTATTCAGTTTCAAAGCAGCTCAGGCATCGGACACCATGAGCCATGTAGAACAACCCAGTTTATTTGACAAGCTAAAACTTAAATCTTTTAGAGAAACAATCCATCTTTTAAAACTATACAAGTGCTCTGTTACGTGCCTACAAAGTTGTATTAGTGTAGAAACCCAGTTATCTTTCTCCTGAAAGTGAAATTGTGCTGTGAAATATTTGAATCATGTAACATATACAGCTTTTCACATTATGTTTGTAATAAGTAGATCATTTTCTCTCAAGAACCTCACAATGCGTTTCAATTTATTGTCTTTATCTGTGTGGTTTAATGAGTTTTTTTCTTTGTTCTCCTTTTCCCTGCTTTAGTGCCCAGACTCTGCCTGTAAGCAGGATCTGCTAGCCTACCTGCAGAGAATTGCCCTGTACTGTCATCAGCTCAACATCTGCAGCAAGGTGAAAGCCGAGGTGCAGAATCTGGGTGGAGAGCTCATTGTGTCTGGTGTAAGTATGTCATTAGAAAACAGCACATGCCCTTCTTCCAACATCAACAATGCTCCAGATCCATTTTTATCACAGAGTCACTAGACCTGATCCTTCTTGAACCACTTTTATGCTCTGCAGAGCTCATGGACAAACCTTTTAACTCAAGGTCACGATGGAGTGCAGAAGATAAGATGATGGCTCATGCCGATTTAGGCTAATGTGATTAGATCATCTTGTAATATTATCTAAAGTGTGTGCCACCATCTTTTTTTCTTTTCTTTTGTTATGCCTTAAGATATCTATTATTACTTCTCCAACTAAATTAATCATTGACATGAAAAACTTTTCATCAGTCATTTTTTTCGCAGACTTTGTTGTAAATAATACTTTAAAGCTGTCTCACTTAATCCATTATTGATATGCTAATGAAAACTCACTTTAATGCCCTTTACAAAACACGAAAACAGCCAACCCAAGTGAAATCATAATTAGATTCATTTTGCAGTGTTTATGCACCAGCACTGTTTGCTAACAACCTTACTAAAAAGCAATTTTATTCTGTGAGTTTTGTTACCAATTATTCAGAAAATAAGTCACACAGAAACTAAAGCTCAATGGTAACTAATAATGTTAATCCTGGAGATGTTTGACTCACTCACCACAGGTTGGTGAAATAAGTATTTAAATGATCAGATAATAGTATGAGAATGTTTATTTAGAAAATAATTGGTTTAAAAAAAATTCATTTGGGTAAATTAATAACCATGAAATAAAGGTATTTTTAATTAATTGGCACTTAATTTTATTCCAATTTTGCATTTCTGAACAGCCAAAATTGTTGTAATTTCAAAAATAAGAATGTGTACAATGAATCATTTATTTTATAAATCAGTCTTAATTTTAATGAAAGACTTTTTTTTAGTAAAGCTTCTTCTTTGCAAACATCCTTAAGTTTTGTAAACAAATCCATCTTCAGAATTATATTCAGGAAGGTTCTGCCTTCACACATTAAAATAGTGTATTAATAATTAATGCTTGTGGTCCCACTTCAGTGATTGCACTTTAGACAAATACTTTTTTTTAATATAAACATTAAATTGCTAAGCACTGCATAGATGGCCTTTATATGCAAGACTTAACAGGACAATACACATTTTCATTTTTGAAAACTTTTTTTCTTACTTGTGTGCGTAAAATTGTTACCAACAAAAGAAAAAAAATACTCAAAATTATTTTTTTCCATTTTTAAGTCAGACTTCAGTTCAGTTAAATTTACTGCTTTTTTAAGGTCTTGACTTTGGTAAAGTTTTTCCAGAACTTAAACTTTTGTCTTTAACAAACAGCTTTAAAGGTCTGTTTCAACTGTCCAGCTGAGTTCAGGCTGAACTGTTTTGTAATAATTTACTACAGTTATTATCTCATCAGCTTTGATCAGTTTATATAATCCACTTGCAAATTAGTAAATTAGGTAAATTAGTCCCCTGTGCTACCTACCACTGTGTTTAACTGATTGAGTGTCGCTACAGTGGAATGACACATTTTTACTTGTACAAATGTGATTTTGATCATTTTGACAAAATGCGACAAATACACATAATATACATCACAGACAATGATGCAGAATTATTGATTTGTGCACATTTGTTTATAAAATGTGTAGGTTCTTTTAAAAGTTTTGTCTTATTTTCAGATTCACGATGAGTGTTTCTAAACTTCTTGCACGCTTCAATGCCAGATTTCATTATGGGAGATAATGAGTCTTTATTGAGTTGCCTTTTTGAACTTTTCACGTGTTTTGTTTGTCCACTTAAAATTTAACTTGACTTTTTGTTTATGCTTTGATTTTCCTCCGTCCTCGGGGCTGATTCATCATGTTTTCTCAGCAATATTATAGTTTTCCTCACATTAGATATGCAAGTCCTGCTGAGATTTCAACCTTTTCATGGTGGCCAGCTGGAATCCGCACTCATTAAATTGAAACAGTTGACTCATCTCAGTGTGATGTAGGAGGAGGAGGCCTTCTGGCCGCCGACCCTTAAATGTCAGCCAAACAAAACAGAAGGAGACAGAGATACACCTGACCCCTGCTTCTGCTCATTAGGAACTACTAAATTAAGATGTCAAACAGTGAGAGCCGTGTTTTTATCCCGCTTAATTGCGGGTTGTAGCAACGGCCCCGAAGGCGTTCCATGTAGCTCACATGTTCCACAGTTCTTGCTGAGGCCAAGAAAGTAATTGCACTTTTTCTTGCTGTTCACACTTTTTGACATTTCGCTTTGTCCTTACCCCCTTTTAGTTGGATAGCGCCACCTCTCTGATCCAAGCGGCCAAGAACCTAATGAATGCAGTGGTGCTGACTGTAAAGGCATCCTATGTAGCGTCCACCAAGTACCAGAAGGTGTACGGAACAGCTGCGGTCAACTCCCCAGTGGTGTCTTGGCGCATGAAGGCTCCAGAGAAGAAACCTTTGGTAAAAAGAGAAAAGCCGGAGGAATGCCAGACACGCGTAAGACGAGGCTCCCAGAAGAAACACATCTCCCCTGTCCAGGCCCTCAGTGAATTTAAGGCCATGGACTCTTTCTAGAAGTAAAAAAAAAAAACAAAGTCATGAAAAACAACATAACATGACAGGGAAAAGTTAGTGAAAAAAGTCCCTTTTTACATTGTGTTAACCCCCTTCTGTTTGCTGTGTGTGTTGGTGACCTGTCAGGAGGACTGCAGTACATATTAAACTGCCTCATTGTGGCTCCTGTGAACACCGTGGCCCTCGCGGCTCACAGAAAAAACCCACACACCCAATGGTATTTATTGATCTTATTGTAGCTTAACGTGAGAGCCAAAATGCGGCAAACAACTGAAAACATGGGAAGAAAAAAAAAAAATAACCAAGAAGAAAAGAAAAGCAGCATTTACAGAAAATTACAAAAAAAATAAATTAATGTGGCAGTCAATACTTTAGCTATATCATTAATGTGCTACTGACTGGCTGCTTGTGAACACAATTAACTGTTTGAATGGAAACCGTAAATGAATAGAGGAGTCATTCTATTTGGAAGATGTCAGTGTTGGTATGACCTCTCTTGATTTTTTGTTTATTTCCAAATTTGAATGTTAACTTGTAGCACTAGGAATAACTTATGTTAAAGATGCTGAGAAGTGTCAACATCCAAGTAGTTTCCTTCTTCATCATAATTATAATAATAATCTATATGATGTTTTCTTTTTATTTTATTTTATTTTTTACCAAAGCCCGTTTATGGTTGATTGTATTTCCTATTTTAAATTCCTTTTTATTTAATGATTTCAACACTAACTATGATGACCATGTTTGGAAGTTGTGTAGCGTACATTATAGACAGAGAGGTTTGAGTAGTTGTGGTTTGCTCTGAAAATAGAATCCCTGCATATCTTTATATTCACCCTTCTCTAATAAATTCCTCAACTTCATCTTCAGATTTCCAGCGTTTTCCTTTCCGTCTTTTACTGGTATTCAGAAACTGCAATTATAAAACAAGACCATTTTATTTATTTTGTGGATCTTATCGTTTTATTATCTGCAGACAAAAAAAAACTTCAGTGGAGGAAAAAAGCTACTAGTACAGTGATTGATTCAGGGTCATGAGTCAACTCCTGTTCATCAGTGATTTGAGAAAAGGTCACATGTCAGAGCTGTTAATGCTTTGTAATGTTTTCACCAGTTGGTCTCAACAGGTCTCAGGTGGGTTGTCTAATCTTTTCTTACCGACACTCATAGCCCCCAGGGGTCCCATCAAAGTCTTTTCATGCGTCACAGGTTCAAAGTTCTCATGTTCCTTTTTTAAAAGTATTGTTTACTAAAAGAGACTTTATACAAACACAAATATTTTTTGTAGTTCTAAAAGCACCAACATGACCATATTTATTTTCTTGATATTCAGCTCAAGTATCATTGCCTGTTTCCAGCTTCAATCTGACATTTTCATCTCTGTAATTCTAAGTGCAGTGTCCTGACTCATCAACTTGGCTTTATTTTTTTTGTAAGGAATTTGTGAGCGATTATCTATTGATTGATACTTATATTCAACTTTAGATAGCTTTAGGTAGCTGGGGTATTTCTCCCCAGAACACCTCACCAAAAGTCCTCAGGTTTGTTTCTGCTCACAGGTTCTGCAAGAGTTTAAATCAGATTTAAAGAGAAGTTTTATTATTGTGTTCAGCTTAACAAAAGCTCTCTTCTCTTGTAAATCTAAACCAATCAAATAATAGAATTTACCCCTACTTTTTTGTTTGTCTGTTTTTGGGTTTACAGTCTGTCTTTCATTTATGGAGCAATTATAGTTTTTAAAAATACTATGACTGAACAAAAGTAAATATATATATAACTAACTCTACTTGCATAAAAGACAATTAATGGGATATTTGTGTTTAGCAGTAAAACAACTTGCTAAACATTATAACCTTTCAGCTTCCAGCCTAATCTTTTTGTGTCCTAGGATGCACTTTTGTTCCAAATTTTATCTCAAAGTTTTATCTGTTTCACAAAATGAACAGGTGACTTTACATGTGTACAGTTATGTGTGTGCAGGATCATTTTGACCACTGAAGTTCTTCTTATCTCGCTTTGGTTCTCTGAGTTGGTGATAGGTGTAAAAGGAAAGTTAAGTAAAAGGAAGAGCTTTTTGACAGCAGAGATTCAACAAGTAGGAACGTAATAATGATGATGTAGGCTCACAACAGATGTTGGACCCTTTAAATGAAAAAAAAAAAAAAAATCAGTGAGGAGATTACCAATTCGATATGTTAAGTTTGGTTTTTGGAGTTCCACTGAGACCTGGCAGCAAACAGACTTTATGGTGACAGATTCCAGTGAATTAGTGTTTTTCAAGAGACGCCACAATAAATTCTTTTTACAAGGCAGTTCTGTCAGTTCCATGAATGCATCACAGGCCCCTACTGCTGGTAAAAAAAGCAAATTGCTGCGTATGACCTTGATCCCTCACAAATCAAAATCATCGATGAGCAGAGCTGTACCAACACCCATCCACGCAACACCGGTTTGGATAATTCTGCAGTTCAGTCATCGATAATGAATGAGCTTCTTTATGTAACCATGTTGTACTGCTAATGACCATTAAGCACAGCATGCATCAGGCATCCATGCATCACCAGAGTACCCTCTATTTAGGAAACAGGGCCACGGGGGAGAAGTAGTAACACAATCCAGTTAATGGAGGGATTAATTCCTAGCTTTGGTGCCGTCTCAACAAAAATAATCCCTGTGTGTATCCATCGCCACTATCCAAATGAAACAAGCCATGATGGCTGACAGCCCGCTCTCTGTTTTTTTTTTTTTTTTTATAAATATATATATAAATATAAAATTAAAAGGCTGTAATGATGTTAGCAGAAATGCCAGTGCAATGTGGGATTTTACCACTTTGATTTGAGAGATGTCTACATGGGATGTGGTGTATTGAAAGGATTAAAACAGAGTCCTAATCTAGTTAAACAAACCTCCCTCAGTCGAGCTGTAAAAATAGACAGAGAGGAAAATGAGTGTCCAATTCTCAGAGGGAGGATGTTGATAAACAGCACACAACCACATGCTGCAATATGTTATTTTGGCTCTCATGCTGTGGTGTCAGAGGCCTACTGACACTGCACACTTTGCCATCTGCACATATTGACATCAGAGCTGTAAAGGGACACCTCTTATGGCTGCAGAATGAACTGATGTCACGGTTCCATACCCCTTTGTACCCAATCAGCGAGCTTTGAATGATAAGAAAGGTTATCAGCTGAATATTATTGTTCTCGGTTTTACACCAGAGTCAGGCTGATTCCCTCGTCTTTGCACCGGCATCAGCCATAAAAGCACAGATTGTAGGGGAGGTGGAGTCCATTTCTCCTCAAATCTTCAACACATTATCACAGCCGAGAGTACTAGGGAGATATAAAGTGAAACTTCACGATTTTGCAGCTTTATTTATTCATGCAGTTACTTTTATTTTTGCAGATGTTCCTTTAGGAAAAGGTCGAACTTTGTTTCAGCTTCTTTATTTTTCTAACAAGTCACCAGGTAAGGAAATCCTTGTAAGCTGGGAAGAGTTTAGGAAAAGCACAATTTAAAACTGACACACATTTGACAAAATTTTAAATCAATCAATATAATAATCAATTACACAAACGTATCTCTCCTTGCAAAACTTTTGCTCCTTGTCTTTCAACGTTGTCTTTTTCTCCATAATATCCAAAACTTATCTGACCTAATGTTTTTGCTATAGCTCCCTATTCCTATAAACAGCTGTTTTTTTTTTTACTTCTCTGTCCAAATTATTGTACAAAAGGAACCAAACCATAATACCCCTTTAAATGAGTAAACTCAGGTAATTTTGAGCCTGCATAACAAACCCAGCTGAGTCTAATTTGTTTGGGGAATTTAAATTAATCCCCATTTTGTGTTTATTTTTTATGTAATTATGAAAGCTTTCATTTTTTTATTCATTTATTTTTGTTGTTTTCTCTTAGCCTTGGGCATTTTTAATTGACAAAATTAGCCAATTCTTCTCTGATCTGTAATCCTAGTTGAAGGGTGCCAGTAAATCTAACCACTTGTATATCTGCACATTTGTGTTCTAGGTCTTTTTGCAAATAAGCAGAAAATGTTTGTCACAATGAAGGTACTCAAAGGGTTAGAATTATTATTTTTCCAAGAAGTGAACTTTAATTATGCCATAGAAGCTGGATGCAAGCTGCAGAACTGCGTTGAAAGTCAGATGTGCTCCATATCCCGGCCCTGCATCTATTTTTCTTACTGTACTAGATAAAGGTCACACTAGCTCCTGCATTTGCAGAGAACACTTGCACCGGACATAAATCATGCACTGCACACATACGGTATATAATATGAATGTGATAGCCAGATATACTTGGCTGCACATATACCACTTACAGGTTTGTTATTCTGCAAATGCATCACGAGGTTATTCATGCCAACAGCATTGTTGAGCTCATGTTTCTCTGTGCCCCATATAGCGATGCCACATATTTTTTATAGTCAGAAGAAATCGCAGATAATTAGACAAGATGGGGATGTAACCACGTATCATAGTAGCTCCTGAGCATGAATATTAGAGGGGGAGACATTGACTTTGATTCCAGGATCACTAACTACGCAAATTTTACAATTTAGGTCACATTTTTTGTGGAAAAAAGCTAGGCTCTATTTATGTTGTTTGATATTTACATCAATGAGGCAAACACACATACACACACACATATATATAAACATTATAATTTTCTGAATGACATGTCGTAATATAAATTTTTGAATGTATATGGACAGATACATGGGTGTGTACAAGGCAGAAAGCATACAGTATGTAGTGCAAACACAACTTTCCTCACACACAGTGGGTTGTGAAAGTATTCACCCCTGTGGTATTCTTTCTGTTTTGGTGCTTTGCCACCTGGAGTTTAATTTGAGTTTTAATTTGATTAGAAGTAATATCTGAACAAAAAAAATACTTAACAAATTTAATTGGGAGAAAAAAAA
>JARVGW010000427.1:23664457-23675810 GCA_031762495.1 Anablepsoides rubrolineatus | reverse complement strand
CTGCAGTGCTCTCTACAACAAGTAAACTTGCATCAAAGAGTCAATTTTTTTGCACTGGATCTTCGTGACTCAACTTGGACTTTAACCGGCAGCCTCAGGGTTAGGGTCAGTAATAATCAGAATAATCTGTAATATTTGGTTTAATTTTTGTTTCCCAAGCTGAACAATTTGAAATAGTCACTATTAGAACTAGTGTTGTAAATGTTCAAACATTGTGTATTTTGTGATTGTATGCATCACCTTTGGCTTCCATTCTCTTGTCCAAATGTTATTTTGTCCCCAATAATGTAAAAAAATAAGTAAAATAAAGAGTTTCAACAAAATATGGAAAACATGTTCACCATCATCCTGGCTTTAGGCTTATGATTACTCTTTATGCAGTCCAATTGAAAAAAAACATAGCAGACTGTGACATTAAAGGGTAAAGCTTTTCCATTGATCTGTCTCCTCTGAAGCCATTACTTCATTACTTCAAGGTTGCATGCCAGCCACTGGTGGTTTGACTATTGAATTAGAGATGACCTGAGACTTGAGATTGTCTTGAGTTTTCAAAGAGCTGCATAAATTTTGTTAAATTCAAGTTGGCCTGATTAAAAATAATTAGAATCTAGGCAAAGGTGTATAAGATTTTAGGTCCAAACAATCTCTTATGAAACTGTTTCCAGTTTATTCAAGCATCCATCTCTACCCGAGTATAGATCACAGAAGGCACGTAACTTAGACAACAGGTTTGGTAACAGCCAGTGGAAATGATTTCAATCTTCATATTGACATCCCAGTAATGCAGCTGAATTGCATCAGTAACAAGTACAAGGAAGGGAAGTTCAGTTCAAAACCTAATTTCCAAAACAGCCGGTTAGAAGACAAGTATTGTACGTGGGTGGGTGTGGGCATGTGCTATTCAGTGTGTAGGAGGGCCCGCGCTGTTTACATTTGCAAACATTTAGCACATGTAAAGCTAATTAGAGACATGATCCGTCTTTGATCAGAGGACCAGAAAATTAACTAGCTTTGTAAAACTATGAAATATGGTTACATTAATGAGGTGAGCTTCTGGGAAATGGGCTAAAATGGTATAGTTTAAAGAACAGCTGTGGGTGGAAATATAAAAAGGTTGTGTGTTTACGTAAAGCTTTGAAAGTTTTCTAACCATTTTGAACCATGTAGCTTATTTATGAAATAGGAAGCACAGTTTTTTGTTGGGATCTGTGTTTTTGGCTTATTTCTGTGTTTATTGCTGATTTTGTTCCATATTTTTTGTTATTAATTCTGCTTATTCTGTGCTGTGGTCTATCCCTCAGTGCTTTATCTATGCACTAAGTTTTTATTACCCCCCTGTTTTTTTGGGGGGGAGGTTTCCAGTCGGCCCGACGTGCCCGTCTACTCCTGCTCTCTGTATCATCGGTCACAGCTCCGGCCACATTCTACATTAGCCCCAGTCTATCTAGTTGCTTTATTCGGAGCATTATGTGTTCTTGCACCACTTCCAATTTCCCATTGTGCTTTTTGAGTCTCCTTGTGCCTTCCTGCGTTTGATCTTTGGTTTTAGTTGTATGTCCTGCTGCCAAGTCAGCCTTTTCCTTTCGTTTTTCTTGGAATGTACGAGAAAGGTGCTGAAAAAATTTAAAACAAAACACAACACTGAAATAATTCAGCAGAGGAATTTAACTTGCAGCTATATGGACCAGGAGTTGTGATTGTATTTTTGAACCCAATGATAAGATGGCGATTAAACATTTTTTTTTACTGCAGGGCATGCTGCTGCAAAACTATCACACATTAAACTGCCTCTTATGAGTACTGCCTCAGTTAAGTAAAAACCAAAGTGTTGCTTCAAGGGGGGAGGTGGCTTCAGTAAATGAACTAGCCTCAGAAATCTCATAGCAATTAAGATTGGAGTCCAAATGACTGCTTCAGGAGCTTAAGACAGACACATATCATCATTAAGATTTTTGAGGAAAAGACTATAAGTATCATCCATATACTCATTTTAAACCTATTTCTTATAGCAGGGAACTGGTCTCTAGTGGTCATTGTGCAAGAGGTGGGGTAGACCTGAACAGGTTAGCAGTTGAACAAAACAGCCATCCATATCTTTTGAACCATATTTTTTAAAAAGTTTAATTTCTGCCTTTATCCATGATCATATTGTTCCAGAATAAATCAGGATTATTTGTTTTCATGTCAAAAATAGTATTGCTTTCCTTCAAAACTTTACTTTTACACCCAAAACGCACCCGATTGATGCTAACATTATCAAACAAATGCCACTTTCAGTGCAGTTCAAACAAATGCCCTTTTTCACACAAGCAAGCTCCTTCTGTATGCTCAAAAATGTGCCTCTTTAGCCTTCTGCTCTCAGATTGCTGTGAAACAACCCTTTAAAAATTCCAACCCACAATGTGCCAAGGATGTTAACTCCTATTTTGCTGGTAAGTTTGTTTTACTTGATGGCAGTTGTGATGGTGAAAAACACATCTATTTTTATACAAGGAGTACTGCAGATTTGTGTAACAATTACAGAGTTTAACTCCTCCCTGTTGGAACTGTTCCATTAGGAGGAGATTCACTTCTTTTTTGTGTCAGACTTCCTAGCAAATCCTTCACAAAAATGACATTACACAGCAAGAAGCAGTCATATTTCATCTTCCCTCACCTTGAAGAGGGATTATTTGTTCTCTTCTGACAGTTTTAGTTTAAAAAGCAGGGTTGACTGAGTAATACCATAGCAACCATTAGAAAAAAATGCCAATCGTGGCACCAAGAGTTTTGTTTTTTTTCTTTTTTGTAAGTTACTAAGTATTTAAGTCTGCTCTTACATTGCTTTCATACACAAAACTCATGTATGGCATGCTCTGCTGAACACATATTCATCCCCAAGTCAGACCTGTTCTTAATCCCCGGTTGTCAACATTCAGAGGCTCAGGTCTGAATCTGTATTTATTTTTTCACGCAAGACTGCTAATCCACAAAACTACAATGAATTACAGAATTACATTTTTTCAAGTCAATGTTATTAAAGCTTCTGTGGCAGATAGCAAATTGTTCTTCACCATCAGGACTTCCAGTTCTTTTCAGAATCCTATTTGCCAAAAACCAAGCAGCATGTAGAAACCTTAGTGTGTCAAACTTGATCAATTCGTTTTTGGGGAGATTGTGGTTTCAGTTCTTTATAATTTCAAATTTAAATTCAAAATCTATGCTGGTTCTCAGCTACTGATCCATCATAAATTTGATTAATGGTAGTACATCACTGGGCTACATCTGTTGGGGACTGCCAGGCAACTAAAAAAAATAATAATAATAAAAAGTAGAGTCCCCTAGAGAGGCAAAAATTAGTCATTTTTCTGTTACAGGGGAAATGTATTATGTGTTTTCGACCAAGTGAGAGGACTCATTTTGAGTGGTCAGTTCTTGAAATTATAGCACACAACTTGCAAAACTGTATTATTGACCATGCACAATAGTGTATTGCATTTTTCAAACAAACACATGCATTGTACACATTTATGATAACCTCATAACATTGATGTTCTGGGACTGTGAGGAGTAAAACTCACACAGTCAGAAAGAAAACATACAAATTTCAGACATAAATGCCCCAAACAAAATTCAACCTGGAGACCTTTTGACTGGAAAACAAGAGTCCAGACCACCACAGTACTCTGGTGCTCAGATTTTTATTTCTCTTGAAATATATAGTTTTCCCTTTTACCTTGCACTCTGACAGAAAAACAGCATGAATCATTCATAAAACATAGCAGGGGTGTCTTCTTCAGCACTGCAGCCATAAAAACATACGTGAGATAGATTACTGTTAACATTATGGCAATAGTTTATTTTATATGCTTAAAAAATAGGAGAATATATTTCATAGGCAGAGAAAAGAATTCACTTGAGTTCTTCATCATCTTTATTTCACAACAAAGCAAACACACCTGCAGTTAGGGGGAGTTTGCTGCAATATTTTATGTATAAAACAGAATCAAACCTGTCAAGAAAGTGCAGATTTGTTTGGTAGGATTAATGCATAATTTATGTTGTCAAGATGGGTAATTAACTGTCAGAGCCACTTCAGGGTTTATTCAAACTGGGAGCTAAAGAGCTAGATGTTTTATGATACTGCTTGTGCCAGTCTTGGAACTCTTTCAATAAAGTGTGGAAAGCTTAAAGCAGAACTTGACGTCCAAAAATATGTCGGGCTTGACTAAGTCAAACGTCAAAAAGGTCTGGTTTAAATATAAAAAAGTCAGCAGTGATGGAAAAAGCTAGCACAAGCTTTTACAAACTAAGAAAAGAAAAAAAGTCAAATGTGTGCTTTACAAAGTGATATGCTTGACTGATAGGGAATGTGTGAACACATTTTGCTGGATTGCCAATGTTTCGATACACTCAAAATGCTACTAGTGTGAAACAATTCATACCTACTGGGATTTAGAGTGATTAACTATGAAGGGAATATCAGCCCCAAGGAAGCTTAAAACTTTGGCAGCTAACAGCAGCGATGAGGGAGGGTCTCTGAGTGAATGTGTTAAAATATCGGTGAAAAATCTAAATAAAGCTACCAAAAGTCATAAAACTAAAACTAGTTACTACATATAAAATCAATGGAAATATGATAAAAGCTATACATTTTAAAGGATGACATCTGTGTAGTTTTAGCATCTTCATCTTAATATGCTTTGAAATTCTAACTTTTCACATTTAAATCAAATTGGAACTGCATTACTTTGGTTGGAATTCCTCTGCCATTTTTGTAGTTTGACAGCAAAGATACAATAATGTGGTGGAGCAGAAACTCTTTTTTTCTATTTTTACAAATTTATTAAAATATATCATCAAAGGGAAACGTGTCCATCCATCCGTATATGTTAAAGCCAGAGTCTGACCCAGAGCCACATGAGAATGAAGACGTGAAACCTGAAGAACTGCAGATTTGCAAAATTGGTACATTTATGTCCTTGTATAGCAGTGCCGCTGCAAATACTGTGATGTTATAGTTCATAATACATAATAGGGTTAAGAAAAAATTGAACAAACTGAAAACTATGACCCTAACATAATATATAGATGTCTATGGAGCACTGAGACTAAATTTAAATTGTATTTATTCCTAGAGACTCCATACACAAGAAAATGTATTTAAGGGCTAAAAAAATGGATTTTACATATGTCCTCTTCAAAGTGATAGTTTGGCTCTTTTAAAGTGAGGTTCTGTCAAACAGTTAATATTTGTTGTAGATAACTATTTGAAAAAAATGAAGTGTAACTATAAATAAAGTGTAACTTTGGCCAAATTGAGTCAGTACCATTGTGCTCAGTAAGCTGTTTTGCCCTAAAAGTTCAAATGAATCTGCTGCTATCTGTTGGTTGATGCTGTCAGTTTCAGTCATTATGTTATGAGTTTTTTTGTCATTAACAATGTTTCGATACGTAAAAAGGTGAGTTATGTTCAGTTTTCCAGCTCATGTTGGTGTTTGCAGCACTGTGAGCTGGAGCCAGTAAATACAAAACCATGTATTCTGCAGTCATTTGATGCTGGACTGAATACAAGCTGCTTTTTCTTTCTTTTACTTTTTCTGTCTGAGGACAAAAGTCATGTGTTTGTGGATGTTTGAAGGTTTGTGTTTCTCAACTCGCTGAGAAAAAGAAAACAACAAAAGGAAAAAAAGCCTAAGTACAAAGCAAATAATTTTTTTTTAGCATAATGAGCGGCCATGTCCCCTGGTACTATTTGGTGTAAACTATTCGGTTCTACCCCTGCTGTGCCAATTATTATGTTTTGCCTTTTAAAGCTGCATTTCGTCTATACTGTTGGGTGCCTCAGAAAAGAGGTTCCAGACCTGGATTCCTTGGTCCATTAAGGGACATGTTGGATTTGCACATATACATAATCATAACACATTTACTGAATAAACAAAAGCCTGTGAGACAATGAAGCGCATAATCACTCACAAAACTACACATGTAGGTAAATTCATTATCATATGCTTGTATGTTTATGCAAGGGCGAAGTGGGTAATCGGGAGAATCGGGACAATTCCTGCTGGACCGCATCATTAATGGGCCGGTCCCATGGCCGCAGTTAGTAGGGGGTATGTACCCTCCCAATTTCCCTGATAGGACGAGAAAAATCTCAGATGTAGGCTTTGTAGACTTTCAGTTTCTTGCTAAAACACCATACCTGCTGATACTGTTGTATTAATGTATGATTTTGCACACTGTCTGCTGTAGCTGTCGATCCTTATTTGTGTAAATATTTCAATTTTAATTTTAATGTAATATTTTCCACTTTATCGTTCACACTGATCACCGGGACCTGTGCAGCAAGTTTCGTTAGCTTTCATGAACATCTGATGTTTGTGTATGAGGGAATAACAAATAAATATTCTTGAATCCTCTTTAAATCCTTGAATAATAAAACTGATGAATGTATGTAAAATGATGTTTAGGAACCTGATAAAATACACCAGAATGCAGGAAACTGCATCTACTAATTTAAAAAAATTCTGGGGGAGGACCCCCAGAGCCCCCCACTAATGTCTCCCTCACACACATTACAATGCTCATTGCTTAACATTAGAGAGAATAAACCGACACACCTGTGGTGCACCACCTGTGTACTACAAAACTGAACTGTGTTCTTTGAGACGAGTTGATTGTCAAACTGTACTCCTTTAAAGAGCTGGTACAGTACATAGTATAATGCAGGTGAACATCATATACATGTGATTGTGTACACATTATTGCACCACAGCAGAAACATTTACTTTGATATTGATGAAGTGTGAAAAGGCAGGTTTTGGCCGGTGAATACAAAAATATTACATGCTAGTGCTACATCTTTGTCTAATTTCTTATACATACAAAACTTGGGCTGAAAAGTTTCCCCACTCCTCCCCTGTGTTTATGGATATCAAGGGGGAAAAAATAAAAATCTTGACTTGAGAGACAAACATCAAACCTAGAAAACAAATTTATGTACTCTCTCTAGTAAGGTCAACAAGCAGATAGTGTCCATAATCAAAAGTCATTGAACAGAAAGGTGTTTTTTTTTACAATTATACTGAAGTACAGAGTTAGAAAAACATCAAAGGCAGACAAAACAATAATTTCCATAGCAGAAAAAGAAACATTTCCTTGGCACTGTGCACACCTGCCAATTACATGCTGATTTACTTGACACACAAATATATTCCACGAATCAAAAGAACCAAGGTGATTATTTCCTTGATAAGTATTTACATTCTCAAACACATTGCCTACCTTTGCTGTAAATAGGAATTTACGCTTGTAAAGGGGACAAATTATTGAAAAAAAATAACCTTTTCGGTGCTTGAGAGCATATATTTAAGTCCCTGAAATCACAACTGACTCATGCATTCTGGAACAACAAAGCTGCCTTGATTTGAAGAATGTAATTCCTTGAACCAGTCAGTTTTTTTTTCTTTGATTGGCTTCTGCATCATAAATAAATAGCAAAAGAAAAAAAAACATCAAATTTCATCTGTTATTTCTTTATGCTAATTCACTGTTTGACCTCAAACCTCTAAAGGCTGAAGATAGATTGAAGCAAAGTGTGAAGCCAAAATGGTATGATTGTAAACACAGGTGAAGGTCTTAAAATCAAAGTTTGAAAGTAAAGATTGTGTTTCAATCAAACACCATCAGGTGTGTTTCTTGATTTTTACTAAAACAGTTACAAAACTTTGTTAGGCATGTAAATAAAAACAACATGCTACATGCCCCGTTGCAAATATGTGCTTTGGTCGCTGATGTTTACCACTTTAAATGTCATGGGCCACTGTTGTAGTCATTTTACTGAGACTATTTATCTGACGTGAACTTTAAAAGTGAGTTACCTTTAGATTGCAACAACAATACACATGGGGGAAAATGAAATGACAAAATTGAGTCGGCAAGCTGCATTTGTATAGAAGGATATACTACTCTGTCTGCAGAAGTGATGTCAATACCAATATAATTCATTATACCTCACTGCAGTGGGAAAGAACATCTGTTACCTGCTTCAGAGATATTATTGAGAGCTGGTTGTTTACAAGATAAAGTGATAGTTCAATTTGTTGGAGGTTTTTTGTTTTTTTTTGGTGGAAATGGTTTGAACAAATAATATTTACAAGTTGTAGATAGACTTTTGAATCACTCCAGTTAGAAGAAAAGAAAAAAATCATTTAAATGTGCCCTATTGCAAGCTAAAGGCTAATCCAGCAGGACCAGAACCAAAGTATGTTGCTATTGTCTTAAAACAATATTAGTCTAGGACTTAAATTTCCTGGATTATATGATATTATGCTGGAATATATGTATAATCCAAATTGATGTCTAAATGTTTATATAATAACAATTGCATGAACCATATTTGCATTGCATTTTTATGTTTTTGAGACTTGTTTTAGGAAGGTAACAATTCACTTTGATCTTGAATCTACTTGGACAAGTAAAACAAACCTTTGGTTTTATGTTCATTAAAATATTTTACAACTGGCTGCAGGACAATTAAGTCCTGATCTTCCATCCATCTGAATGAATATGACATTTTTTTTCTGAATAAAAAACGAGCTGTTATAACATTTCCAAAGGACGTCAGGAAATTGTTTACATTTGGATGAAAATGGACAGCAGATGTCTCCGTTAAGATCAGCGTGTCAAAAGAAATGTTTCCCTAAGCTCTGAAGACATACAAATGGTTTGGGGTTGCAGTGAGACACAATAAAGACAAAGGCCTGTAATAGGCTGTCACAGAAAAATAGGGTGAAAGAAAATGCACAAAAAATAAAGCGATCACATCAGTTGGTCAACAACATGTCAATCACTCAGACTTGTTACGTGGGTAAAAAAAAAAGCAAAATGCTATGTTTTTTTGTTTTGTTAGATGACCCCAATTTACCTGCATCACCTCATGTCCCTGCTGACTCAGACAGGCTAAAAACAGAGCCATGTTTCCAGGCTTTCATTTTGTCCATCAGCACAATTCTGTTGCACAGGAGAGAGGAAGAGGAGGGGAGGGGAGCTCCTGTTTACAGCTACCTCTTCCATCTTGATGTTCCATCCAACACAGCAGCTTTGGCAGCACTATAGTGAGCACATTAGTGCACATTGTTGAAGAAACTACATGTTATCTTCTTTCTGCTGATAGACACTCTCATAGAACTGGAATACTTGTCCTTTTTTTTTTGTTTTACTGGAATCCCATCAAAAAGCTTTTTGTTAGATTATAAAAAATGTACAAAACATTGCACCATTCCCAGGTTGTTAAATTTTTTACAGCACTCATTACTCTTACAAAAACTACAGCATGAGGAGAGGACAGTCAGGGAAAAGGTATGTCGTAGTCATGCTGTTTTAGAAAGGCTGTAGCCAACCTATTTATCCATTAAAAGTTATGAACAGAATCGGTGACAAAGGATAGCCTTGTGCCTGGAGGATGCATGGGAGTTCGCCCAACCAATCCACATGTGTTTTGTTGACATGGAGAAGGCGTTCCATCATGTCCCTCGGGGACTCCAGTGGGGGGTACTCCAGAAGTATGGGGTACCAGGCCCATTGATACGGGCTGTTAGGTCCCTGTACAACCGATGCCAGAGCTTGATCCACATTGCTGGTAGTAAATCAGACTTGTTTCCAGTGAGAGTTGGACTCCATCAAGGTTGCCCTTTGTCACCGATTCTGTTCATATTTAATTCATCTTTATTTTAAATTTCATCCTGTACATTCCCCTTGATCACAAACATACATAACTGCAAACAACAAGGTTACAAGTACACAGAGTGAAGAGGTGACTGAACAGATGGTGATAATTCCTGCCAGAATTCCTTGCCACGTTTCTCAAGACTATAAGCTCTGCATGGGTAACTTTAGTATCAAGTCCTGATAATCTAAGAAATAGATTCCAGGGTTACAAATGGTTGTTTACAGCAACTCTGTAAAACATTGATATTATGGTTGTCTTTTAGTTGAGTGTGTTCACCTTCTCTCCATTAAGATTGTGTACAAAGTGTGAAATAATTCAAAGTGCATCCTTTCAGAAAAAGGCAATCCGCTGCCACAGACGACACAAAGCCGCAAATGAAAACGCAGAGAATGTGTCACTAAAATGTCTTAACTTGGGGGCTGCTTTGGAGGAGAATACAGGAGGATGGCGTTTTAAGCTTGTGCGCTTTCAAGTATACGCCTAATGGCTTGTTTTATGAACAGCAGTGATGTATCCTCCTGTATTTGTGTTCGTTTCTCGAGACTGATTGGTTTGGAGAGATTGAGACGATAATCCTGCGAGATACAAATGAGGAGGATGTTGGAAATCTCATTTGAAAAAGCAAGGAGAAGCGCAGCCTTGTAAACAAAATTCTATTTCACATTGTTAAAAGGTAATTTGTCTTCATCGTGCCCAGTGGAGCCTTCATAAATAAAACAGGAGTGCACACTGAAGGTGAGCACTCCTTTTATTTTATTTTATTGTTTGTTTTTTTTTCACTTTTTGTTTTGTTCGCTCCACCGCTTGAATGCAAATTAGACATGAAATAAAACCGTAGATAAGAAGGAACAAAACAAATTAATAGGTAGAGCCAGTGGCTGCAGAATGCATGGATATTTTTTTTTCTTTAGAATAATTTTGCATAAATATGTGACAAGTGTAAAAGAAAAGAGTTGTAAGTGCACAGTTGATAATGTGAAGACTGTTGTGTTTTTTTTATTTTTTATTTTAACAAAATATGGTTT
Organism: Anablepsoides rubrolineatus; assembly: GCA_031762495.1. Lineage (NCBI taxonomy): Eukaryota > Metazoa > Chordata > Actinopteri > Cyprinodontiformes > Rivulidae > Anablepsoides > Anablepsoides rubrolineatus. The sequence continues at coordinate 23,665,073 of JARVGW010000427.1, read as the reverse complement.
GAAGGATCATATCGTCATCAGGAAACATTCAGCTGGTTGCCAACAAGCTTTACAACTACTGCTTCAATATTTTCATTTTTATGTACATTTGAAGCCATTTTAAATCAGATGCAATGTCCCACTGCTTCAAAACAAGGATGATAATTGATTATTTTATATTAGTTTTTTTTCTATCTGACTGAATCAGTTTGTTTCTTCTAATCTGTCTCCCAACATAATAAAATAATATATCTGAAATTGAAATGATTACACGGGCAGGGAAAATCATTGTACCTTCTGAAAACACTACATACAAAATACAGTAGAAGTAAAGGAACAGTAAGCATTTTTTTAAATGTATATACTATATGTTTGCTTATTTAATCCATTTACCATGGATTTAAAAGTAGGCAAAACAATAAAAACATAAATCACTTGTTATTTTGGTTGAGTTGAAAAGGCAGATAAATCAGAACATGTGTTTAACACCTGCCACCAAAAGGGGAAATCAAATAATAATGACACTTTCAGAAAATAATGATTGAATATTTTTTTACAACTGAATAACTTTTGATATCAGCCTAAATAAAGATGGCTGTAACTCTGTCAGTATAACAAATGCTGACCTGAACCAGCT
>JARVGW010000427.1:23607947-23630569 GCA_031762495.1 Anablepsoides rubrolineatus | reverse complement strand
TAAACCCACCAACCAAATTGTATTATTTTTAGTTTTGCTTTTAAATGTGTTTCATATTCTCATTATGGCCCAGAGGCGCATGTTGCAGACCCCTTAATAATGTGCTATAAGTTCCCCATAAGGCCTTCTGGTCCTGACAAGGTACGTGGTTGTACCGGAAAAAGTCCTCAAAAGGGAACAAAACCCAAGTATCCACACTCACATGCAGTTAGATTGAAAACCCTTTGCTGCTTCTTGCTCTTCTGTTCAGTCCTCACATATTCATTTACCATGTCCAGCAGTGTCCCAGAGCCACAAAGGTCCTATTGACTGATCCCTGAGCTGCGACCTTTAAGTCATCCCTGCAGCACTAATTAATGCGATACATTCAGAGACCGGACCAACATGTTCCACAGGCAGGAAGCCCTCGGCTAAGCCTCCTAGCAGACAAATACGTCTGATCCTCCTAAAAAACAGGGCACGCTAAAACCCTGTGTACATATTCCAACAGCAAACGTATGAATGCAATACTCCCTGAGCAAAGAGCTCTGAGAAGAGGTTGAACTGATAATAAAGATTTGAATAAATGTCAGGAAGAACCTGCACTATATCTTGGGGACATAATATCTCTGGGAACACTCGGCAGAGAAATTCATGAGACAAATATTTGCACCGAAAGATAAAAGTAGAGAGCCGGGGATTTGAGTCCCACACCTCGCTGAGCACTGCTGGTTTGGTATTCATTTCCCAGCAGGACGGAGGCAGAATTTAGCAGACGCATAGATTATTAATCTGAGAATCTAGCGCAAGCACTTACAGCCTCATAGCTCGACAACAGAGCAGAATGTAAAAACGTAGCAGCTGCTTGGTGACTGATGAAGAGTGAGCTGTGTTTATGAGACGAAGGCGACATCCTAAAATATGACAACACGTCTACTTTCAGAGTTTTTGTTTGGTTTTGTTTTTGCTTCTGACTGCAATCGATAAACATGGACAAGCTCGGAAGACGAGCGACTCCGTCTCCTCTTTCAAACTTGAAGAGGTCAGAGATGCTTTTGGAATTAATACATGTTGTGGGTCTAAGTTAATTTCTTTGTTCTTCTTCTCTCTTTTAATCTGCAGCGTAGAATTGGCAGGGAAAAAAAAAACAACATTCACCCAATTCTATTTTTGATGTGATCTGGGGATTCTTAAGTGACTCTGAGTGATAGACTTAAAACATGGATGAATAACTGATGGCTGGAAAATAGCTGAAAATGAAATGAAAAGCCCAGAGCCTGTCTAGCTCACACACACACACACTCACACACACCAACTCTCATTTGTTGTCTTCTCTTCTCCTAATGCAGCAAACCATTCTGGGTGAGTTACCATAGAGATGATTATTGCAGTTGGGGAGTGAAAATTTTGGCCCACCACCTAGGGGACTGCACCAACATGGCAAATATGCATAGCAAAGGAAAATGATAAACAAACGAGTTTGAAAGAGACTGAGAGAGGAGTTGTTCTTTTTTCTTCGTCTTCTTCTTTAAGGGTCAGAACTGTGAGTGTACCCTCTTCACGAACCACATTTTTTTAAATTAATATTCATTTTGCATTTCGATCCCAGAGGTGGAGGACTTTTATGCTCCTTCCCTCCAGTGTTCATGTTTATTTAGTTTATAACAAGCTCCATCAAATAGAAGTAAACAGATAAGGGTCAGGCCTCAGAGGGCTTGTCACCAATTTCAACCAGGTGCCCTTGGGTGAGACACTTAACCTTGGCTGCTCCTCTGGAGCTGCCGAGTGGTCAACAGCTGACGACCGGGGCTGTTCTGAGCACCTCCCAGGCCTGAATGTCTGCAACTGCACCATGAATGTTAAGTAGCACAGATGCAAAGAACAACCATGCTTGGTTCACTTTCCCCAAGACATATAAAAACAAAACAAAATTTGAGAATAAATATATTCCAGCGGTGTCTTACGTTTGGCACAGTGAGCTACAGGATAAGCCAAAGGTTAGAAGACACACAAGAAATGTGAATATCAAGGCATAGATGAAGAGAAGCGATGAAATGAAAAGGTCTTTGTAAAGTGTCCACTGAGTTGTGGTTGACTTTTAAATTTTTATGTGGAAAGATTATAAATATTTAAGATCCTACCTGTTGTAGTGAGTTTTTATTTATTTATTTTTTAAACAACCTTGTCTTGTAGAAATTGAGTTTAATTATGACTAAATTGACACTAAGGCCAACCTCCCTGAAACAACTCCAATCTCAAAAATATCTACCAATGGTCATTTTGCAAGTGTAAATATTATTAGCAACAATTAGCTGTAGCATTTCTGATGCAGCCTGGATCACTTATGACAGGACTAGCATAATACCTTTGCAGGAAAAACTGGATAATGTAAAACAGCAAAGTTGCCCCAGTTTATTAAAAAATTATTCACATGAACCACGATGAAGGTTGTGAGGTTGGACATGTTTTTAGAAGGTAAATCCTTCTGGTTTGAGCTCTAGTTGGATTATTACCATTAGCTTGTTCAAAATAAACAAAACTTCTTCCAAGCTGGATATTAATTGTGACAATTCTACAAAACCGCACAAAAGCAAATCTGAGCTATTGAGTTTGTGAATACTTTATATGTTAGGCTAAAGAAAAAGGCCTAAGTGGTAAAATCAACAAAGATGAGATGTTTCACTTAGAGGGACCTGAAAAATAAAAGATACTCCTGTTATTCTGTTTTTTTCTTGGACTTTTTAATTCCATCATTTATTTCCAAACAGATTTTCACTGGTGTATTTCCAAAGATAAACCTGTTTTTCCCTTTTCTCTGTGTTTGTCTCTCTCTCTCTCTCTCTTTTTTTTTTAGCATATGTCTCATAAAGTGCTCAGCAGCTGCACTCACAGTGAAGTGAATTATCATTTACTGCTCAAATTCTAACGTGAGTCCCCAGCTGTCTCCTGCCACAGGACATTTGGAAATATAAGTATCACAGAATAGTTCTCTGGAAATAAATGAGAGTCGAACATTAATGCCTATGTATCAACCAAAACAGCCAGCTTGCCAGGTCATGGGCAAAGAACATTTGAGTATGTCTTGGAGTGACTTGTACTAGAATATTAATAATGAACCCACTGGACCCTGTTTCTTACTTTTGAAAACAATTCAAACTTTTTGTTGTATTATTTGAGCTATATCCAACATGTTTGTCCATCTAACATGTCCAGCTGAATCATCCCTAGGAATATATCTCAGTTCCTTATAGAAAGTAAGTTGCAGTTTGCTCACCAGCCTTTAAAAGAAACTGTTACATTGAACTCAAAGGTAAGTTATCACAACGTTGGATTTGACAGCAGCTTCTCTTACTTTTTCTTTTTTCCTTTCCAAGCAGTGTGAAAGCATAGTCGAAGCCGTGGGATTTAATTCAGACAGCTATGCTTGAAACAATAAATAAGAAAAGAATAAAAATGGATATTAGAATGAAGCCATCATTCAATCACTGACTGACTTCTGTGCTGGGGAAGGAACTGCAAAGAGACAAAGGCTTAAAATACTGGTGAGAGCAGTTGTCTCACACAATCAATATTGTTTCAGTTTATGCTGTATTTATGATCCAGCCTTGTGGTGTATTTTTTTAGTATCTAAGACGTTGCCGTTTCATATCCTGCACTATAATACCAGTAAAACCTATTTGAGTGATATAAAAGTGTCATATTGCGATACTGATGTTGTAACAAAATGACATTTTTACATTCAGGGAATGCACAACACCACCAAGAATAGGATGAGTCATTTGCATGCTGATGCACACGTAAGCACATTTCAAACTGCATGTCAGCCGATGCATGCAGGGCTGTGTATCTGTGGTCGATACAATGAGTATCTCAATTCACTGCCAATAATTTGATTTTTTAAAGCAAATGTGTCAAATTCAAGGCCCAGGACAATAGTTTAGGTGTGATGAGATTTTAAAATCAGAGATCAAAATAAATAAAAGAACAAAGGCCTAGCACATCTTGAGGGAATGCATATCACACACTAATTTTTTTAAGTTTTAAACTAAGATTATCTTATGATTAGAAGCATCTCATGAAGGGATGAAAATGTTTGTTGCTGTTTCTAACAAGCATCAACTAGAATGCTAGATCTGTCTTCTTGAGAATTGAAGCCTTGTTTTATGGGCGCCGCCATGTTGTGTTTTTTTTGGAATCAGAGACTGTGCGCTAGGAATATGGGGCTGAAAGGTTTGGTTTACTAGCGGTTGAGAGTCATTGACAACACATACTCTGTGTACTTTGCAGTATCATGAGATGGAAGACTGTGACAAAATGAAGATTCAACAAATCTGATGGCTTCCTTAGATTGAACTTGAATTGAGATCAAGCATCATTTTCAAGGTTTGATCAAAACTGATTCAACTCTGTCATAACTCAAGATAAGATGATCTCAGCCTATAACGTTTGCCTGTGATATGCATTTATTCAGGCACAGCACATTTCTAAACAAGGTTATACTTCTTTATTACTGAGTTGACACATAGATTCGGGACAAATGTAAAAGTCCATTATGTATCGTAAGACCAAATGTGAAGGAGTGAGTATTCCCAGACTCCCCAACACAGTTCCAGTTATTCAAATGACCAAAAACCAATTCTCAGTGGGTTGAAGGTTGTTGTAGACTTGGGCGGCTTTCAGCAGCTGGTAATCTCACTCGAGTTATTGCAAAGTGCTAAAAAGGATTCAGGGGAGGTAAGGGCTGCTTTTTTTTTACTTCCATGCCCTAAAACACACATTACTAAAGAAACCAGTTGGTTCCATTAGTTTTTGATCAGGTTTGCCTCAACAGCTGTGGTGTTTTCAGACTCCCTGAAGATTTGGGGCTGATCAACATGCTCCACTTTTTTTTTTTTTTTTTTCATTTTGCTGGCATCAAATGTGCAACCTTTAAATCACAAGAGATTCTCTCTCATTTTTTTCCCCTCACAGTGGTGATATACTGGAGCAGCTTCCGCCTCGGACTTTTGTCTTGATTTAAACCTGTCCGTAGAGATCCGCCACCATACCTGCACTGGCACTAAATTTAATAAAGCCACAACAAAAAAGAAAAGCTTAAACTGTGTTAAGTCTAACATTACTGTGTGTGTTGTGTTCACCAGGAGTGTGATGGATAGGCAGCAGAGGGAGGTCTTCCTCAGCGCTCTGCTGTACCGCACTAAATGAATTGCCTGAGGAGATTGCTGCGTTTCTGATGAGACTCCAGGCTGTTAGGGAGGCATTATGCGGCAAAATGCAGCATTCTTCAATCTTCCTCTTATCGGAGGTTTCAGGTAGACCTACCTGTGCGCAGTCAGGAGCTCTGTGCTTGTGATCAATGCATCAATCGGCTGCAGCTTAAGACAGCTCTTACCACTTAAAGTCTCCCCAGTAATCCTTCAGGTGTGAAAGAGATTAGAACATCTTTATTATCAGTGGGGCTGCCTTTTATGAGGGCTGGTTTAAAGGAGGACACCCGTTCACCTATAGCTGTCAACCAAACAACAAAAGGTCAATCAATAAGCACTTGACACAGTCGAAGAGGATTTCAGCAGAACTTGCTCGAATTCTTTTGATGGTGATGTTAGAAAATGTTCAGTTATTATTTCGAAGCCTGAAGATTATTGCGTTTTCTCGTATACTTCAGCTTCTATGGCATCTCAGATTCTGTGTTGTCTCTGACCGACGTTAATCCTGACATGCGAAAAGATTCCTCCAACCTGCAGCTGAAGACGAAACAGATTGTTCAGATCTTTTGAAGTGGGATTCTTAGGAAAGGTTATGAGCAATAGGGTTAGCTGAATGACATTATCCAACATAAGAATGGCTCTTATTCAGTGTATTTTACAAATACTGGGCTAAAATGTGTTGTGGTAGGTGGTGAGTCTTCCTCAACATACAGTATGTACTGCATTCCAGCACATTATCACAAAAGACTGCGCATAACATCATTCACAAGCACCACACAACTCATTATCAGGTGATTATATGCAGAAGGCTGGTGCCAGAAAGTCATACAGTGGTTTTTACAGATAAAAAACTAAATATTAGATCAGGGTTAAGCTATGTAACAATTAACGGATATACGATTCATAACCTGTTATCCATCTATCCTTCCATCCATCCATCCATCCATCCATCCATCCATCCATTATCTTAACATGTTTCTTCTTTTCAGGGTCACTGGTGCCCATATCTTACAGTTGATACACCCTGGACAGGTCACAAGTCCATCACATGGTCACATAGAGACAAACAAGACAAACAGCCATTCACTCTCTCACTCACACCAAGGATAATTTAGAGCTACCATTTAGCCTAACAGTTGTGTTTTTGGTCTGTGGGAGGAAACCCACGCATTGCACAGAGATAACATGCAAACTCTACCCAGAAAAGTCCCCGGCTAGGATTTCATCTGTCAACGTTCTTGTGATAGACGTGACTGCCTGATTGTGATCTGATCTGATCCTCATCATTACTGATTGTTGCCCGTCTCATTTGAGGGTTCATCAATGTCACGTCAACACAACAGGTAAGATAATCATTTTTCCTTACAGAGTACCTCAGTTCAAAAGAACTAAACTTTAAATGCATCAAGATCAGATGAATTATTTAATGTATCCTTTAGCTAAATTACTTTGTAGCTTCCACTGTGTCTTGTTCACTTCTGCCAGTGAACAACGGCGCATCCCTCAGAGCTTAAACTTCAGCAAACTGGAGGGAATTAATCGGTGCTGGCAGTGATATAAATGGCAAGAAGGGGTTAAGCTGGAGGCAGATTGTTCATAAATTGATGCCAGTGCATGCGTGATTGGCATTGTAATAGTCATGCTGTGAACTAACTCTGTTCTTTATAAGTCACATTCATTTACCTCCTGCGTCTGTTCTTTTGTTGCAACCATATTCATATTACAGAACCTACCTCTGCACATATCTCCTCTGGCTGTAGCTGCCGTTCCCACCGGGACGTGACATGATAACCCAACATGTCAGCTCACAATGTCATTAAATGTCCATCAATGGAGATGACTGCAAAGTCTTTCAGTCCAAGATGTTCCCTTTACATTAAATCTGTTCAGCTTTCTAATAAGGCACTTTCAACAAAAAAAGGTATGCACGTTGTGTAAGATGCATTTTTTTTTTTTGCTTTTATTATTTATTATAATCATTATTTGCCATTATTTACCCATTAAAAGTGTTAATCAGTGAAGCACTTTGAGTGGGGCGATGCAGCGTGCTTCATCTAGGAAAAAGTGGAATTAAAAGGATGAGCATTAAAAGAAACACTAATAGATAAATCTAAACAGAATTTAAGAAAAAAAAACAGGGGAAAATCTTCGGAACATTTGTATATGAGCAGCTTTGATTTGCTCTTTTTTAAAAATAAAAAAAGGACATTTTCCTTGTTAGCCGTCAATGTCTCTGTCTTCTTCATCCCATCATAAGCACAGACACACACTGACAGCATAGAGGCGTTGTTCAGACCAAGATGGTAATCTAGTCAGCCTGACTCTTTAAGTCCTTTATCTGAGGAAGATTTGTGCCAAGTAGTGTCATTGGTCCATTTCCAGAGCATGGGAGACCTAACTGTGCTGTGTGTTGATATGTCTTCAGTGCTGTCAGTGCTTTTCATGTTGTTAAAGGACTTGTATTCAGTCTTTTTACTCTCACTCTTCTCCTTTTAGTCCCATTTGTGTTGAAGCTCATGTACTTTGCAAATGAGGTGCAATAAATTATTGATTTAAAAAAAGGTTAGGCAACCAAATGAAGTGGTAAAAATGAACTGAAACTGCACATTTCAAAAGGTCATGTAATGATATTTAAATGATTACACTATTACAGAGGTCTGCAACCTGCAGCTTTAAAGCCTCATGCAGCTCTTTGATTTGACCCGCAGAGGCTCTGAGCTTTTACCAAAGACATTACAAACTGAACAATTGATTTTCACAACAATAACAGCAAACACATTTTCTGTCCATTTTGACCTCATGTGAATGATAATAAAAAAGCATGGAGCAAAACATATTGATCAAATCGTGCTACAAAATTATTAGCCTATTAAACTTATTTATTCAACTTCTAGCCACTGAGTATGACCTGTCTTTCTTTTTTTGATAACAGTTTTGTGGGTCAGGACACACTTTGTTTTCCCCATCACAGAGCGAAGAGGGTCTATAGAAATACCCTACATCTGTCCAATTGGAGGTTGAAAAATTGCTCCCTTTGCTCACCAGCATCTATTATTCTGCACTGCCTTGGATAAGCAAAAAAAAAAAATATAATATATATATATAAATATATATTTTATATATATATATATAAATATATATATTTTGTATGCTCAGTGTAACTTTGAATATCTTAAACGAAATACATTAAGGTTCATTTGCATTCCATCTTCATAAAACTCCAAATATTCACTATTTAAATCTATAGCAATAAGGAACATCAGTGTACCACTTGTTTACTAAGCAAAGGGGGCTGAAATCTCTCTTTTGGTGGAACAAGGTTCTGTATCTTTACAATCAGATCAAATGAAGAACAGAGTTGGCAGTATGGGCACTCAGCTGGTTCTGAGCCAGTAAAGAATGCTGTTCTCAGGATACATGAGGTAATTTGGTGTAAAACAAAGTCCTCCAGCCCGATCTGGCAGATGGACAATAGGTTGAAGTTGACGTCTAAGCCAGGAACCCTGACTGACCACCTCAATGTGACACAGACACTACATAGACACACAAGCGGTGTGTGAACAGCAGGATGCAGTCCCAGGAGAGTTGAGACCAGATCCCTATGGATGTCAGGAGTAATGCCAATGTCTCTACACAACACTCTTCCATCAGTGCTGCTCAACACACACAATGGTCATCTGATGGTCATTTTACATAACCGCTTTCCCCTTAATTAAAAGGAGATGATGTTGTTGCCTATGTATGTGTATATTTATCCGAAGCATTAACAAAATAACCCAATAACTAGTAGATATAATTTAATGAAAATTTTGGGGATCAACCCAAATCAAAATGGCCATCATTTGACTGATTTTAGAAAACACAACAATGGCTATAATTTTACAGATAGGCGGCGATCGATACGCATTCCTTCGAATAAATGAAAAGTATTTAAGAAAAAAAAATGTGACAGTTATAAACCATCTCTGCTGCTAAAGATAAACCTCAAACCAAACTCTTAATGAAAACAGAGTTTCAGAGTTTTCTACAGCTATTCTTTTACCAAATGTTCGGTGTAACTTGAGATCAATAAGGCTAAGATAATTAACACATTTAGTTATAAAGTTTTGTTAAAAAAATAAAGACTCATTTGTGTTTTTGTGTCTTAAAAGTGTGATTGTTTCTGTAGAACCAATACATGCCCCATAATTTGGAATGTGTACCAAAGGTTTACTGGAAAGTGGAATAAATATTTACCAGCATGAGATAATTTCAAAAAAACTAACCCCCAAGAACACAAATGACTCAAACATTGCATTAGAAGTGTTTCATCCACTGTATGAACCTTTGTCTCGTGTCTTTCTTTCATCATGAACCAGACAAATAGCACCACCCTTCCATTAGAAGCAGAAACCAATCTGCCGCTGATTAAAAGAAAAAGAGAAAAGAATGGAGCTCTGTTCCAAGATCCCCGTACATCTGCTCCTCTGTCCTCATTTCTGCCCTCAATTCCCAAAGCAATCTCAAGTCAGTGGTTCTATTAAAACAATATCGCCTCATGCAAATTGATACTGTCAAGCCCCCTTGGTTTCATTCCTTGTCCTTACCACCGCTCTCCAATGTTTTAATGGAGACCATACTCCAGCCACGCTGAGCAGCATCAGGCGGGATCAATAGTATCAATGAAACTATTTGACAACGATCGCTTGCACTTTCAGGCTACAAAGGATCAATGTGCGGCATCGAATGGATGAGCAGCTCATTTTGGGCTGCAGTGAGTGCACCAAAGCAGAGTCTGACTTCAGCCCATCTTTCCCACAACTCTCCAGGTGGAGTAAAAGTGTTGCTCTGACAGACAGGTGGCAGTCCGTCCCGCTGTAACGCTTCAATGTTAATGGCCCACAGAACACAGCAGGTTAGTTTCTGCTCAGCCATGAGCTCGGTGGGAATGTTTTTAGAGACGAAAAGATAAATAAATGAAATCTCACCTCTTAACATGAGATTTATTTTTTATTGGTTTCATTAGCAAACAGATAATTTACATGCTGAGCACCTGGCTCTGTTCAACCTCTCCTCAGATTCATTAGTCATAAGGTGTTGCAGTGCATGTAAGGCCACTCACAGAGTACCCTGTTGAGTTCATTAAGACCACCGTCTGCTCCGAGGAAGTTTCCTACGTCACTCTTAGAATTGATTTCACTGAAGTCAACACTGGCTCGGTAAAAAGGCCTTTTGCTGTGGGTATGTGCTGACGAGTTCCAAACAGCTTTTCAAAGTTTTTTGAAAGATGTTCAATGTTTCACTGGGGGAAAAGAAACTTGTTAGTTCAAACTATTAATTTTCAAGGATAAACGTTGATTTTTAAACCTGACACTTGCAAGACTTCATATAAAACGAATCCTAGAAAATTGATGCATCTAATATCAGATAAAGTCCTTAAAGCCTTGAGACACTGCAATGTTTTTCACAAAGGGGTCAGCTTCCACTACCTCCTACATTTCTTTTTAATTTGTGCTTAAACATTTGATATGCTTTTTGTGTTTTTATTACTAAGCTTAAAATATTTTCAAATAAGATTTTAGTCTTTGTATTTAGATTTTACACAGCACCCCATTTCTTAAAGAAAGTGAATGATTTTCCTATTATATAACCATTGTAGAGAAAGAATTTGATTTTGAGATACAAAAGGTCTGCCACTGAATGTCATTTTGCAGCCATTAAAAGCCACCATCGGTGCAGCAGTAAGTACCACCTCCAGAGCAGATTTAGCATACAAACTGCTGCTCAGTTCAGGTCAGCCAGTTCCAGCAGGCTGGACCGGCAGAGAGACAGGCAGCGATTGACCTTTTTTAACTTACAGCTATCGTGACTCTTTCTGTGTCCATGGCAACTGCTGAAACTAGCCACCAGTATGGTAAGTCACACATATTGCCATCCAAAGTACCTGGATGATGCAACGTTTTTAAAGCTTAGTCATAGTCATCAGATATGTATAAACCCCAAATTTTAAAATTGATGGGACATTATCTGAAATGTTAATAAAAAATAAATAAAAAAAACATTGAATAGATTTGCAAATCCCAAAAAAGGTGCAACAAAAAGCTGATAAAGTCAGTGGGATGAATAAGAAAAGCATTTTGTAACTTATTAGGTCAATTGCAAGTGCATTTTAGAGAGGCTAAATATCTCAAAAATAAAGATGGACACCAGTTTGTGAAAATTGTATCTATAAACATTGGAACAATTTCATAATTAAAAATAATAATCATCATTATCATCCAGAGTTCATAATATCCAAATTACATAAATCTATCTAAATCTGAGCCAATAACAAGGCCTAAAGTCAATAATAAATGCCTGTTATCTCTGGGCCCTCAGGCAGTGCTGCAATAAAAACAGGTCTGATTCTGTTTTGGACATCACTGCATGGGCACTTTCACAAATCAATGTCTGTAAACACAGTTTGCCTTGCCATCAACTAATGCTGATTAAAGCTCTATCATGCAAAGAAGCATCATTCTTAACACCATCCAGAAACATTACAGTCTTCTCTGGACCAAAGTTAATTTAAACTAATGTTGTTGTAGAAACTGTTGTTGTCAGGTTACCATAAATGCAAAGCAGGTTTTAAACATGATCCAACCTACCACAAAATCCAGCAAAGAGGATCCAGAACTTATGAACATCTTTTTTTTCTTTTTTCTTATAAAAAGGTAAATTTTATAGATTGAACATCTGTTTCTACTGTTAATAAAATAGAGGACGATTTAGAAATCATTGCATTCTCTAAGTTTGTCATTTTACGCAAAATAAACAACTGTTTTGGAAATGGCATTGTACATTAAAGAGGAAAAAAGTTAATTACAAATGAAAACCATGAAAAGCTAGATTTGGTTCTTTTTATAATTCAAGTCAAGCCCATGCAGCGCCCAGATTGACAACTTCAGTGCAAGCAGCAACTTCTGAGCTCAACAACAAATAAGCTTTCTGTAGTCAATATGTTAATTCACTAATGCAGATTAAAAAGTAATTGTTAACAGTGTGTACACAGAATAATCTGCCTTGGCTGACTGCTATGGAGAAGATAAAAATAAACTGCAAAGATGTCCAGCGCTGAGTATTATATGCTTCATTACACATTTTTGTTCCTATAGTGAGTTCATTTAAACAGGTTGTGTGGGAGCAGATCCAACTGTAACCTTATCTCCTGTTTTCCCTTCCTCTCTTTAATTTCACCCTGTGTACAGTAACAAGGTGAGACTTTAGTTGTTGTTGAACTCGGGTCGTCTTAATTAAAGGTTAAGGAAACATGGTTTTGAGTGTTCACAGCCTTTTGGCGTCAGCGGCGAAGATACTTGTGAAATGACTGCATGCCTATATGAAAGGTGCGACACAAACGTGTGACAAATCAAAATAAACGAGCGAGGTGGCACAACAAATGCAAACGCTTCCGAACAGGTGTTCTTCGTGGTTGGATTAAGTAATTATCATCAGGTCGCACTATGTGGCATGTTGGGAAATGATGAGCTGCTTCTGATTTTGCATGAAGGTAGAGAAAGGGGGGGAGAAAAGATCATAAAAGGTTTTGAAAGGGGGAAACATTGTTGAAGCGCCGTCAGCACCATATTTGATTGCTCAAAGGGTGCATGTTTGAAAAGGAGCAGTGACATCTACAGAAAGGGCATCAATTAACAGTTGTCTTTCTGACTGTGAACATTTGATGACATTTGAAGAGCAGTTCTTTCACAGGTGACTGACTGTGTCAGACTAGGACCTGTCAGGGAGAACAAGCTGTGAACAATTGCATAATAGGGATCGCATGGGAAGAATACAGAATAGACCCCTTCGATGAAATTGAGAGGTGAGTGACATTAAGTCTGTGTAAATTGAATAAAAATTGATGTTAAAGTTACTGTTGACCAAGACAGACTACATTAAGGAAAGCATGTATTATGCACAAACTATAACAGAACCCTATGACACATGGGCCTTCCTTTACGACAAGTAGATTCTTACACCTTTACCATCCACCAAGTCTCATGACTGGAATCAACTTTTACTCCAGTGTTACAGGACTGTGGAGACAAGAGACAAGAGTTGACATAAATACAAGATCGGTCTTTTATGGACTACTTAAAGAAAACCTCACAGATGCAAATAGACGTTTATTCTGGCTGGCGATGTGTGTTATCAACACACACATCTGGAAAACAAGAGCTAAAGTTGTCCTGGAACAAAAAGCGATCACAAGTGTTTTTAACAACATTGTGACAAACCACAGGAGGAGGAAAACACTGGACCTCAGATGTAAACCATCACTGCCTTGGGATTGTTTGAACATTTAGAAGTGTCATTTTGAAATGATTGGTTTCTTTTGATGGTTTCTCAGGGGTTTTCTTGTCTATCTTTAGATGCATTTTACATGTAATAAATATACATTTTTTATATGTATAAAAAGGTGTTGAAGGTGTATATAAAGTTTTTTTTATTATATTTTTTAAGTAAATCTAGGGGTTCATATAGTCATCATGAGCACCAGGACAGAAATGGCTTCATTTGGAGTGGTGCTGTAAATGGGAGGCATGGTATTATATCAGATTTAGGGATTAATCTCCATTCTGCATCACCACAGATGCCAGTCATATGTGTACATGGCAACACTAAAAGAAAAGGACCAATGCTACTCCTGACTTCAGGTCATCTCTAAAGAACCTGACTGTACAGCACCATGCCAGGGACATCTTGCATCTGCATATCTCCCCCCTCCTGAGACAACACCCTGTTAGTCTTTGAACGTCCATCATGGCTCATTTGCCAATTTGAGATTCCCTTGTGGTTAACCAGGTTCCCCTTTTGTTTCTAAATTAAATGTGTGTGGGACCATCGAATGCTTTGATTCCTCACTAACTAAAGATGAAAACACGCTGGTCTTTTTAACAATAAAATACATTAATAGAAAAAAAAAGGTTAATTTTAATTGCTTGACTAATTCATTCTGCACATCGAAGGTGTTGCTGGTAGATTTGACACCTTGTTGCATCCTCATCTGAGTGAAATGTTTGCACTAAAAATAAATACGTCAAATAAAATCCGAGGACAGACAAGCTTGTTGTGTGAAAGTACAGACACAACACAGCTGCAAAATGATTTGAGAAATACTTCTTATTCAAGTGGACAGCCAGTACAATGGGTGATGAAACACATCTTACAGTATTAGAATGAAACGACAACCATGGCATGCCTCTTTAGCTGGCCACACTGTGTGGGGGAAAGAAAAGCCTTTACACCGTGTAGAACCATGATCTCATGGATACCATCAATGTTTTATTCTTTAATTATGTGCAAGGTACAACAAGTTCATGGCAGAAATTACACTAGAAACACTGGATGTGCGCTTCGTTGATGATAATTAGGGTTTGCAGACGCCGTAGGACATGTCCATCTCCAGAGTCGCTTCGTTTTACCAGGCAGTGAGAGGGGGGGCGGGTCGAAGGTCAGTTGTCTTAGAGCACAAAATTACAACATTTTCCTCTTTTCAAACTCCTGCAAAGACAGACAACAACAAAAAAGAAAAGAGCCAGCATGAGATGGAGTGAGACAGACATGAATGATTTATTCATGTAGAATTCACACAGACTTGTTTTGATCCCATGCGTTAGATCTGCTATTCGGGGGGTTGAGAGGGGTTCGTTGAGTGTCTTTTTTTTTTTTTGTTCTGGAGAGTGCAAATCATGTCGCACATACTTGACAGTGAGTTCCAACATTAAAACAGCTCACTTGCTGTGATTGATAGAGGTGATACAGTACATCTGTTTAAAAAAAAAAAACCCAACTGATTTATATGAGGTTATGCTTGCTGTGTTTATCTGCACTCTCCAACCATGTGACTATAAATGAGGAGGCATTATGTTAGCCATTAAAAAGGATGTTGCTATTTACATATTCAATTTGCAGAATATCACACAAATCGCAGGATGATAGAACGCATCGTTCCCTAAGAATTTTCCATTCTGTGCGGGAGAGTAACTTAATGCAAATGTCATTTATCAGGTCTCGAGAACACACACGAGCACATGTTGGTTTGTTCCTCTGTGATTTGAGTTATGTATACATGAAGCTCTACTGCCACCCTGAGGTGGCGAAAGATTTGACGAAACCAAAGTACTTGTGGTGCAGCTTCACCACCAACCCTGACTTTTGTCAAGGGCAACATTAATTTGGATACATTTACAGTAAATCTTAAGTGTTTAGGCCTGGTTCAGAAGATTTCTAGCTTGGAGCAGAGTTGTAAGAGTGATTCAGAAAGAAAATTGTAAATTAGGACAAACAAAGAAAGGTTAATGGGATGGAAAGTGTGACAGAAAAAAAAACAAAAAAAAAACGAGGCATTGTTTGTGAATAGCAGCAGGCGGTAACTTGTGATACACAATAAAAATCATTGCTCCAAGGTAAGATAGCAGAGCTCTTTGTGATGGACAGGGGAGGAAGAATTTTTTTTTTGCCAGTCAGACACTTGACATGTCAAAAGCAAAAAGAGGAGTAAAAAAAAAGAAGAAAAAAAAAGAAAGAAAGAAAGTAGAGGTTGCCACTCAAAAGCGACAAGTGAAAAAAAAAGAAAAAAAAAGAAAACCTGGACTGAAAGTGAAGAGAGCCGAGGGAAACGCGACATGAAAGAAAAACAAGACATTTACAAGCTAGCAGTGACAACAGCTTTGACACACCTGGTCTCAGATATATGAGGCTGACAGGCATCGTAAACATGGTCTGTGAACCTCCTTCAACTTTTGAATTTATTACGCCGACACAATCTAAAGGCTTCAGCTTGTCTACACCTCTGCACAGTCTGGCTAAAAATAAATTACAGCTTCTTTTACTGGTAAGGCTGAATGTATTGGGACATAATTAAAATCATCTAGTTCTTACCAGGTCTTAAAACTAAATAAATACAATTTCAGGCTGACAGCAATACGACTGAGCTGCTCTCTATAAAAGCAGATGTTTTGGCAGTTTGCTGGTCGGGAGCATTCAAATGTGTGTTAACACAACGTCAAGGAGGGGAGACAGGGAAGTCGCAAACTATACCTGCTGTTTACAAGAATATAGAGTTCCTCACTTGACAGAAAGAAGATGATAAAAGAAAAGTATGTAAGAACCAACACTGAGATCAAGCTAATCTGTCTACTAATGTTAAAGTCAAATGTGAGGCAATTTGTCAGATGAAATGATGACGACAATGTTGTTATTGTCATTAATATCTAAAACCTAAAAACTAAAATATGACAAACCTCATAGTGAAGGACTTGCTGCCTCACTGCACGTTTCTAGTAGGATACAATCATTCTGTGAATGTATTAATACTTTCATGTAAAAATTACATACTTTACATAAGCATTTTATATATTTAACATAATGTCCTTGAAGTAGTTTTACTAAAATATATGTTGCCAGTTTATTTTCATCTTTTTTTTTTGACTGCTCTGAAGTCATAGCTTTCTTTTTCCTAAGCTTAAATGAAAAATGCAAAAAGATAAATGCAAACACAAGACGTAATGATGCAAAATACAGCATTACATTTTTTTCTTGGGAATTCTGAGAAAAAAAGTCAGAATTCTGACATTTCTTCTAAGAACTCTAAGATTAAAGCCAAAATTCTGGGATCAAAGTCACTTTAATCTTAGAATTCTGACTTTGGAATTCTGACTTTTCTTCTCAGAATTCTAAGATTTAAGTCAGAATTCTTGGATTAAAGTCCCTTTATTCTCATAATTCTCATTTTTTCTCAGAATTCTGAGAATAAACACTTTAATCTCAAAATTCTGACTCTTTCCTCAGGATTCTGAGATAAAAATCAGAACTCAGTAAAAATATTTTTTTTGCAGTGCGGCCCTAATCCTCTACCCCATAAATGTAACAAGTCAAGCTGGGGAATAATAAGTTCTCAATGCTGACTTTTTTTCCCTTTAAGTTTACAAGATTCTATAAAAACATATTTTTCTGTTCTGAGAAAACAAAAAAAACAAAAAAATACATAGACTTTTCTAAAAACACTACATCTAGTCAAAATGAATTCAACTCCTAATGTTTTTAGGCCATGAAGGTTTTTCATGATCAAATATGAGACATGAACTTGTTCCTGCAGGATCTTCTTTCTCTTACCCTCAATTTGAACTTTTCACGATGATAACAAGCACTTGCTTTGCATCTCCCAGAGGCTCCAGAGTCCAGGGCAAAGAGGCATTTTTTAATCAACACAGTGCTGCTAGTTTGCAGGAAATTAATCACTTGTTTATTAGTTTCAAATTCCCCTACCATGACAGAAAATACAGTCGAGACAAGGAGATCATCTTGTTCGCTTAACGTTAGCCCCGCTGAAGCTGCAGCATCCTTTTTCATAGCATTTCTGGCTGATTAAATAACACATAAACGCTCACGCAGACGTTTGTTTTCCACACTTTCAGTAAGGATCATCAAGGTTGGTGGATGTGGACATTCACATGCACCACCTGAGCTGTTAAGACTGAGGGGCCACCACTGTTTTTAGCCACACCTGAAACATTGCGTCTACTCACTGCTTTAAATCGTAATTACTTCAATTATGGCGGTCAATGAGATTAAGAAAGCTATAATACAATGTGTAGCAAAATGAGCGACCGACACGGCAAGTTTTTCATCATTATGCCACTGATTATGAATTAAACTCTGGGAAAAGAAAAAAAAAATGTCGTGTAGATCTTTATCATAGCGCAGTGGTGCCAGCAGTAGTAATGAAAGCACAGGATGATAAATGGGCGTAATACATGCTTTCACTTTTGATACATCTTGTTAACACTGCCTCCCTTGAGAAAAAGTTAAATAAAAAAGTCTGTGGTGCCATCTCAGCCCACTGTCAACACCTGCCTGTTAATTTTTTATCTGGTCTACACTTTGTTTTTGGTGGCACAATAAAAATATTATCCTGTATCAACCAGAAAAAACAATTTGTAGTACATTTTGCCACATCTGAAAGAGCTCTGTGACTGAAGGAAATGTTCACATTTACATGTGAAAGAGCTATTTTATTAACTCAGGTCTAACTCGTAAACTTATTTGTTTAGTTAATTTATACATTCTAAATAAAAGAAAATACATCCCCTTTTGTTTTTCTTTATTTCATGTGTTTTAGTCTTGGGGAAGCAATGCAGCAGAGAAATTCATATTTAGCTGTTTGCTGTTCAGAAAACACAAATTGTCCCCGGTGTGTTTTATTATTTCTTACTTGAATATCTAATTATCAAGCAAGCGTTTTCTCTCATTTCAGTGTGACAGCAGCAACAGAGGCAGAACCTTGTGCTTCAAATTGAAACCAGAGTCAACAGAGGCAACGCTGCAAAAAGATCAGGCTGATGAAAAATACAGGGAAACAACAACAAGGGAAACATTTGAGTCCAATACATTCTGAATTATGTTTTTCGCCATGGGTAAGATGCTATTTGCAAAATGCCACTTGGTGACTGAGCATTTTTAAATTGCTTTTATGTAATGATGAAAAGTCGAGCCACAGACGTGACAAGAATGTAGAAGTTTTGAGGTGATGCGAAAAGATAAACAAACGTCACGAACGGGAATAAGCAATACTGCTGGCATCCAACTGTTAGCTGATTATTATTCAGATATGCAGTAGGTGATGATTTTGGAAATGTCAGACAAAACTCTATGGTAGCAGTTCAACAAATGTAACTGATGGTGCCATTTCCCCATAACTCCTGGCTAACAAGATAATAACTGGCATATTTACTACAATGAGGTGTAAAATTGTCCCATTAGCTAATATTTTTTAACTTTGCTTGGCCTGTCAGTATTGATATGTGATGTGGTCCTTTGGCACAAACAAAAACAATACAATTACCCTAATACCACAAACATTCAGTGCAAATGACTGTAGACTTCTATGAAAATAAAACTAAGAATATCTATAAAATTTCCTTCAACACATTACCGAAGTGAAGGTTAAAGGAAGAGTTTTGATTTTTTTTAAAGTGGTCTTCTGTGAACTTGTTCTCAGTAATCAGAATTTTACCTGAAGCACAAGTTCCTTCAGGTATTTTCACTTTGAAACATAACTTTTCTCTGGGGAAATCAGATAACAGCTCGTCAGAGTGGGAACCAAGTCCAGAGTTGATTGCTCAAGTCTTAAAATATCTCCAATGTAGAGCTGTGCAATTAATCAAATGTGAAGTGTTGATTTTAATTTTGGCTCCAAACGGTCACAAAAACAGCGTTGTTGCCAAATGACAATTATTAGTATTTTTTTATGTTTTTTGCCATATTCTAGAGATCTGCTGAAATCAGAAATTACAACATTTTACACCAAGCATGATGTTTTTACCTGAACAATCAATGTTTAAGTTGTGTGCAGCATTTGGGGACAACAACCAGATTTAAAAATAAATAAATAAATAAATAAAATTGTAGCATCATATTGTAAGAATATGTTAAAGCTGGATGAGCAAATAATATGCAGAAACCGATTAAGTTCTCAGCTAAATGTTTATTTTCAGATCTAAAGATTCCATCTTACTCAGAAACTTGTCTGTGCTTCAGAGCCTAAAACAAAATGGCTCAAAATCACATGACCTCATAACACTTAAGGAAACCCTGGTCACACCCTTTACGACAACATTGGAATGTAAACACCTATATGCCTGTCCTGCGTGGCACACATTAAGTAGAGACTTGCTGATTCTATAACTGCTTAAAGTAAATGACTAAAACTGATTGCAAAGAATAAGAAATAAGGCTGTATGTAAAATTTAGTTGTTTTTTTTCTGCTATTAAAAATACACCTGTTTAGGTATTATCTGAAAACCTAAACTGCCTGTTCACTAATAAGTAAGAACTTATTCTAGTTGTTAGATAACTAAAGCATCTCCAGCTGTTTATGTGAACCACCCGTGTGTGTGTGTGTGTGTGTGTTTCTGTATGGAGGGGCTCACCTTGAACATCGTACTTCCCAGCTGTGCGGGGGACATGCTGACTACAACTCCAGCTGACTGCAGGGCTGCAATTTTCTCTTTGGCTCCACCTTTCCCACCAGCAATAATAGCCCCAGCGTGACCCATCCTGCGACCGGGAGGAGCTGTTAGCCCCGCGATGAAGGACACCACGGGCTTTGTGTTAGCACCCTGAACGACACAAAATATAGAGGAAGAAAATTGAGAATGAATTTGAGTGAAAATGGGCAGGAAAAAAAAAATCTAGATGAGCTACAAGGAAAGGTGTGATTTAAGTTTGTTCAGCAAAACAACACAGTAAGAAGAAAAGAGGAAGATTGAGGGGGAAGGGGGAGGTGCACAAAAATCCAAAGTATTAGTTTTCTGCATTTTATTCAATCATTAAACACAAAGCACTTCGTGCCCTCCCATTAGAGAATTCAATACTAACAGGCAAGTCTAACCAGCCATCTCTGTCTAAGGCTGCATTATTAAAACAAAGGGTCAATCAAGCCATTTAATTGCATGGGCGGGTGTGTGACCAGATAGGGGCTCAGGCTCCTGCCATTTCATATCATCTCATTTCTGAAATGGTAATTAGTCATGCAGCCAGTGATTAGCTCAGTGCTTGTCTATGCTGCCTGCTTATTGATGGATGTTGCATGCAGCAGTTAAGATCATCTCCAAGGTGAAGAGAGCTAATATTTCATCTTCAGCAATAACATCATAACCAGCAAGAAGGACGAAAGCGATGCAAGTGCACACGCACGGTAGCTAATATTTCATACTTGGGAATAACAACATAATTGCAAAAGATGGCTGTGTGTGTGTGTGCAGGATGAGAGTATACAGGCTGCAGCTCATCTGGCAGACAGCGTTCAGAAAGCGAATGTGGCAGGTTTAACAGCCAAATCAACACAGTGAGGTCCTTCAAAGACACACACACTTCTGCTACCGTTTCAGCACCAAGTTTAAAGACGACACTGGCAGTAACAAGATGGCAGCCCCTAATATAGACTTGAGATTACTTTTTTTCTTTTCTCTCTTTTTTGTTTTTATAATTGAAACCAGCAGGAAATATATCAGCCAGGAAAAACGTTGAGGATCAAAAAGCACCACTAACGAGAGCGTTAGGACTTGCAGAGATGAGGAGGAAAATGAGGGGAGAGAGCGCGAGAATATGATTTTCAAGTGCTCCGATACATCTGTTCTGTTCTGTCCAGTGGAAAAAAATTGTGAGCACAAAACAAAATTAGCAGGAAAGAGGCTATTCTGAAATCAAAGCACGTTCCGAATACACAAACCGCCCTCGTGTGAATCAAGCCTTAAATCTACCTCGAGCAAAACAGGTTTAATTACTCTATTAATTCCTGCCTCTCTTGGCACAAAGTAACAATGCATGGAGGGAGGGGATTCATCCAGCTATTCACTTTACCTGTTCTTATTTTTTTGTCTTTCACTGTTAGCAGTGCAGATTTATTACCCTAATTATGTGACTGAGAGGAGAGTTTCACTGTGTCTGAGTGCTAACCTGACAGGAGGAGTGCTTTGTTTTTGCAATTCAAACTAAAGTGTTCCAAAGTGAGGAATCATTACTACAAGTTTCAAAAGTCTAACTTAAGTGAATATAGGTTGCTGTCCTAGAAACAAAAAAAAAAAAAACAACAACTATGCTTATTCCAAACTGCAAATTTTTCCATTTATTTTCAATGTTACTTTCACAGAATTACAATCTGTTTGGTTAAAGCAAACAAAAGCAGCTGAGAAAAGGTTTGAAAACCTTAACTATAAAAGAAACAAATATTCTAAAAAGTGAATTTGATTACATTAGCCAAACTGCGATGATACTCATTTCATTTTTTACTGAACCAGATTAAAACCCCATTGAGATCAAGATCCAATTTGCAAGAGGGAACTGGAAACATAATATGCACAATTATGACATTGATAATCCTTTAAGTTCATAACAAACGTAATTTTAAGACAGTTGACGGACCACTGGGACCACCGATGAAAACTCAAATGTTGAAAATAATCCAATGTTTAAATCTGACAGCAAGATGGAGTTATGGTAAATGGGTTAAACTTATATAGCGCTTTATTAAACCTACTTGGACCCCAAAGCGCTTTGCATTGACAGTCATTCACCCATTCATACACACATTCACACACTGATGGTGGCAAGCTACATTGTAGCTAGGGCTGGGCGGTATGACCTCAAATTCATATCATGGTATAAACTAAATCCCTTCACGGTAAGGGTAAATAATGCGGTAGAAAATTATCATAAAAAGTAAAGATAATGTCATTTTTAGAGCATTTTTTTGCAGAAAACTGTAATCTTAATCAAACCCAGCATTTTTGCTGGGTTAGAACGCACATCTTATCAATAGTGTGTATAATATGTGTATATGGCGGCACGACGGCTCAGTGGTTAGCACTGACGCCTCACAGCAAGAAGGTCCTGGGTTCGATCCCCGGTTCGGAC
>JARVGW010000427.1:23585823-23597582 GCA_031762495.1 Anablepsoides rubrolineatus | reverse complement strand
TTGATGAGAGGATAACATTATAACATGGTATAAAGCTCCAAAAAGTGGATTTTACATGATATAGCCCCTTTAAGTCCTTCAGATGTACAAAAAAAATGTAGAAACTAAACAAATGTACATTTGAACATCTACACATTCGCCTCAATATCTAAATAAATAAATAAATAAATAAACTACAGATGAACAATTGATGCAACATCAGAGACAGTACTAATTATATCAGCAGAAATAAATATCTAGCTGCTGCCTAAAACCTCTCATTAATATGATACTGGTATAACACAACACTGATCTCCATCATAGCTTATAACAAATATATTTGCTGCGACCATCCAAACTTCTATTGCATAGCAAAGATATATTATTAGAACTGGAATTATAAAGTAAACATTTTGCTAATGACAAAGTGTTTGACAAAAACTGAATTAATATGACTGAAGTAAACTTTTCTCTGAAAATGTTAATGTGATACCAATAGTTCAGTGTTGCAGACAAGAAAAGCATCAGAACTAAGACTGACTGTTTATCATACTGCTGTACCAGAAATATTCTGACACCCCAATTCATTGAAATTGTTTTGATCATATAAGAGTAGAACCAAAACCATGTGCAGGAATAATAATAATAATAATAATAATAATAATAATAATAATAATAATAATAATAATAATAATAATAATAAAATTAAATGGCAAACTGTGGTCTTTGGAGCTGAAAACATTTAAATCTCTTTCTAAAACAACAAAGTTTAGTGTCAGAAAACAGCACCTACTGCAGCTCAACAACTGAACTTTGCTCCTCAGTGTCTCACATATAGCTGAGCATAATCTCTGTGCAAAGTTCAATTCCTTCATCCGAAACAGATAATTTTTTAAGTCGCTGTTTCAAGGTGTAGTGCAAAGTGCAGTGCATATTATTCACAATAAGCTTTAGGCTAACATTTTTAACCCACACTTATCAGAACCCGGATTGCAACCAAGACGTGATAGGGTCCTTTACTTTACTTAAAAAACACCGATCTACACTGACAACGTAATTTTCTTATACTTTATCAATGGAACAATACCTGGAGGAAGAGGTGACGCGACTTTTCTGTGGGACCATCGTTAAAAGTTAGCCAGCCTGTGGGTTTTTCATAGTTCTGCAGCTAACATGCTAGTGACAGCCAGGTGTTTTGCTAACCAGTGCAAGGTTGTACCTGTCTTAAAACAGACTAATCGTCACCGACACAAAGCCAAAGATCATTAATCACTGAACCTACACTTAAATACTCGAGTGTTTATTATTTAAATCTTAGTTGGTTCAATACTTACAAAGCAGCCTGGCAAATAACCTGCTGTGAGACATTTTCGGTCATTCACCAATGACACCAAAGGGTGAGGACCATACGCGTAAAATTTAGCTGACTTGGAATATTCCTGTAAAATAAAGACTTTTAAATTAATCTCGAAACGAGTCTTTCTTTTAGAAAAAAAATGAAGATTTAATTTATGTCCTTTTTCAAATATTATATTTATATACCAGCCATTGTACATGATTTTGTTTTGTTTTGTTGTTTTTTTCTAAGGCGGTACAATTTGAGTCCTCAACAAAAAGGCACTCTGGTTATTGAAGTTTTCACAAATTATATGAAAGAACATCAATCAGCACTAGAGGGCGCCATAATCTCACGAATAGTGTTAGTGGGGGTTCAGTAATACTTCCTAGTATTTATCTCCTGAATAATAATAATAATAATAATAATAATAATAATAATAATAATAATAATAATAATAATAATAATAATAATAATTTGGAGGGGGAAAAAAGTCAAAATTTGTGCTAGTTTTTTTTTTTTTTTTGTTCTAAATCTTCTGCAACCACAGGGCAACATATTTCATATTATAAATTCAAAGTTATTTGTTATAATTAACAATATTTTACAGCAAAATAAATAAATACATGTGTTGAACACATACTAAAATTCCCTAGACTTAAAAAAAAAATAAAGTCCTAAATATTTTACAGAACTGTTTTGTTAAAAAAAAAAAAAAAAAAAAATTTACTTGACATTTGTGCATAAACCAGCAGTCCAGGCACATAGGTATTCTTGTGCAGAGCTCTCTCAGAGTCAATTGTGAATAATCAATAGTCACTTGTGATATTACACTGGCATACATTGGTGGTTTGAATGCTTTATAAAATATACATTTCTCAGCTCATATTGACTTTAAACACTGTGGTTATTCCAGATCATCGGGCCTAACACAAATTTTCACTTTTCATTCTTGTGAAAGACAAAAAAAATAAAATTTAATCCATGCAAAAAGGTTTCAGCACTGATATTTTAAAACAAATCTTGTTCAACAAGTAATATTGCTCTGACAAAGAATCGATAATCAAGCTTATCATTCTTAGAGGTATGCCAATTCATTAGAAAAATGTAACTGTAGGCTACTTGTATGCCAACAACAATAAAATTTTATCTGAACAGCAAACATGTACTCGGAGTTGCTCTGTTGGTAAGTTAAAACATAATTATCAGTATACTAGGAGTTGAAGCAGATTCAACTTCTAGTTATTATGTTTCAATGAAGTATCACCTTATGCTGTTAGTGTGAGTTTGTCAGTGTCAAATAAAAAAAATGTGACTTCATTGTCAGGGTTGTTTCTGCCATTTATTCCCCAACATATTTATTTATTTATTTATTTATTTATTTATTTATTTATTTATTTATTTATTTAATCAATCCAGATGTAGGTTACATAATCACAGCTTTGCTTTTTTAAACGACTCCTGTCAAGAGGCCTGAATTCGAGTTGTCCAATCAGGAAGCACCAACTCCTCCGACGCTGATTGGTCGCCGCTTTGGTCACATGTCACTCTTACGCTAATTCAAAGCGTCATTTACGCTTACCTTCGCTTGGTCTTTACGTTTTACGGGAGAGTTTTACGCATAGATATGTCGTACCGGCGCTAGACTGCGGTCAGAAAAGAGCGCAGCGACATAAACTAACCACGGGGAAAAAAAAAAAAAAAAGAAAAGAAAGAAACCCGGCCCTGCCGTGCAACTCAAGATGGTTTTCGAAACTATCTCGAAGATAATTAAAGTCCAGCTTCCGGCCTACCTCAAGAGGCTGCCGCTTCCGGAAACCATCGGCGGATTCGCAAGGTTAACAGGTAATTCACAGCAGCTGTGTACAAATGAGTTGTGAACTCATCGGACAGAGTCTTCACCTGCTAGCACAGAGAACTGAATTTACTTTTAGCTAGCATCAAAATTAAACATTTACTGGTGACATTATTAAGACATTTTAATAGGCAAAATCTAAACTTGCGTATGGACATTCTGGATCTTTGTATCGGGGCTAAGCAGCTAAAAACAACACATTTTAAAACAGTATAATAATTAAAGACATTTAGGGGTATGTTGTCCTTGTATCACACTGTGCACATTTGCATTCCTGATCATTTATTTTGTTGGTAAAATGCATGGAAAAAAAGGAACATTTTCTTGCAAGTTAACATCTAGCTGCAACATTTAGAAGTGTTCAGAGAGAGGCTGCAAAACTCACACACCAACACACCCAGTTGTCCAAATTATGATGGACAAATATAGCCTAATCTCTTCAGAGCTTTGACCATTATACCACATTGTTATAATTCAGCTCAAGGCTTGTTCATGACTTAGACTTTTTGGTTGTAATGAATGTACCTATTTACAAAAGCACTTATATGATATTCAAATGACCCATGAAAAAAAAAAAAAAGGTCAAAACGAAACACCAAATAAAGCCAAGCATTCTGTGAAAGGATGCGTATTGTTCACCACATTTCATACTAAGTTTTAAATTATAATCATCTTAATATGCCAGAGTTGTAGTGATTTGGTCATGTCTCTTAAGTGCCTTTCTGAGAAGAGTGTGTGTTGAGGGTGACTACCAGCAACTAAAAAGTCTAGCTTATCTTGTAGCTTTGTGTTTGCCAAGGTCACTTAGCAGTGGCGGCGTCAATAGGATGATGCCAGAAGTTAATCAGTTTCAGATGTACATGCAAAACAATTACTTACCAAAGGTTTCATTCAAAGCTGTCCTGTGGTTCATGAGGTATTTTGCTAATGCTACAGACAAACACAGGCAAAGACATACAGCCTTTTAGTCTTTGGTGTAGGTGTTTTAGAATCACAGTGGAGCCACTGTTGTAATGTGTTCAGATAAAGCTAAGGTGAGACACATATCCGTTGTGATGCTATATAACTTTGCATGGACCACAGTAAAATTTTACAGTTGTGGTTAATCCTCACTTTCCCCCTCACCTTGAATGGGGAACTCTAAACTTCATCTGCAATATTTTTCCTGGTATCTGCTGTTGTGACATAATACTGAGACATATTCAGGTACACGATGCAGATCAAAAGTGAAACAGTTCTCTGTGTCTTGTTGCATCGTTATATAATGTGATTAGGGTTAACCAATAGGTAAGTTTATTAAAATGTGTTCCTAAAGATGGGTTTCATTTCTACTTGAAAGTTGGAGTTTCTTAGTTTCAAGTCAGGGGGGAAAAAATCATCCGAAAGGCCCACTGAAATTTAAATTGCGATTTGGAAAGTCTGAAATTCCTGCCAAACCCCGACCTCAGAATCCAATATGGCTGACTCGTGCATGAAATGTGGTGATCGCTGCAGTAATAAACTGTTCATTTTTCACTTTTTACAGTTTGTGTCTCATTAAAGTCACAAAGTACTGCAGTGTGAAAACAAAGCTGAATGGCTTTGCTGAAATCTGCCGAAGAAGCTGAAATTGAGTTGTTAAAGCTAAAAGAAGCTGAACACTAGATACAATTTCTAAACTCATCACTCCTAGATTCAAACGTCAAGGTAAATAGAATGCTGCATAATTACAGAAAGTAAAATATATATATATATGGGTCCAGCAAATGTTTTTTACTAAAGGGTCACTTTAGATCTTTTTATTTGATGTTCTGTGGAAAAGTTATAAACAATAAATGTCTAATCTTTTGTGGCTAGCTATTCAAACAAGTTCAATCCTGAAAAAAAAAATATTCTGACATGATTTATGGCCAAGAGAAAAGTGAAGTACTAATATTTTTAAAAGACGTCCAGTCTAGTAAATTTTAGAACAGAATGTGAACTGTGTTAGAAACATTTGCACCACTGTCAGTTTCATATTACATGTTTTTTTTTTTTTTGTTTATTTTCAGCAGGAATATAATATTTCTACAGGAAGTATCCCAGGCTTACCAGACGAGCGACAGCTAGCTGCTCCTGCTATTTGCACTTGCAAATGATCATATAGCTCTGTGTAAATTACATAAATTGCATTTCCTGCAAAAATGCTAGTGTGAATGCCTATTATACTGAAAACTTTAGCTGAAAGCTGGTGAAATGGAGCTGAAAATGTTTATTAGCAAAACCGTTAATGCGTGTTCAATTTGAAATTCTGAAAAAAAGATTTAGAAATATTTTGAAGGTAATCCATCTATGATCTTTAAAATGACAGCAATCCACTTTCTGGTAGCTCGTCAGTTCAGTCAAAATTCAATTTTATGTCTTCAAACTGGGTTGCATAAAGAGTTTTTTTTTATGGTTAAAATATTAATGAGACCTTTCCACAGAACCCCACATCAAAAAAATCACTTTAAAGTGAATCTGATGTTTGTCACATGCACAGTGTCTAATAAAGGTTGATGTAGAGTTCATATTTCAGTTGCATGTTGTAATGGTGTTTACTGATCTATGTTTCCTCTCTGTAGTGTCCGAGTGGCTGCGGTTGCTGCCTTTCCTGGGTATCCTGGCCTTGTTGGGCTATCTGACCATCCGCCCATTTCTTCCTAAGAAGAAGAAACAGAAAGACAGCCTGATTAACTTGAAGATCCAGAAAGAAAATCCTAAAGTGGTCAACGAGATAGACATAGAGGACCTGAACAGCGCAAATGTGTGTTACTGTCGCTGCTGGCGTTCCAAAACTGTAAGTCAATGTGTTAATTTTCTAACCTTAATGTTTGTGTGAATCACACTCTGACTGAGCTGTGGGAGAAGTTCTTGAGTCTATGGGCCTTTTTTTTTAAGTTGTTCACACTAGCTGCTAAAATTGTTTTTTTTTAATGTAAGGTTCTTTTAATTTGTTTATTTTATTTTTAGAAAAGGGAGTGTGGTAAATGTATTGTAGCTAATTTATTCATCTAACATAAAGTTGTTTCCTGTTTTCAGTTTCCTGTTTGTGACAAGTCACACTTAAAGCACAATGAACTAACTGGAGACAACGTGGGACCACTCATACTTAAAAAGAAAATACTTTAATTGTTCACCGATGGTTTATGCCTAAGCCTTTTCTTGATGTCATGTTTCTCAATAATAATGATGATGATGATGATAATAAAACTACTGAGTGTGTATTAGCTATGTTATTTTGAATTTTAAAGTTAGGAGAATTTCTTTCTTATGGCTCAATGTTCTCCATTCACTATGTTGACAACATAATGGCCTTATAAGTGTCAGAATCAGTTTTATCCCAGTGTCTGTCATCAAACACAAATCAAAGGGGGGACCACTTTGAGGAGACATGTTGAGAAGTACATTTAAAGACTATTTAATGACTTCCAATGATCTCAACTCATTGGTGAAGGAATGTTCTTCCCAATCAGATGCAACTTCGTGTTGAGTAGTCCAACTTGTACTTAACACTGTGTCTTGTATACCTTTTATTTTGGACCACTCTTTATTTAAGTTATCTTTGCTTTTGTTCATTTTGTTTTATGTGTGAAAGCCAATCAATGTGCCAAATTTGAACAAACACAAACTTTAGGGATGTGAGATAATCTCTGAATTAAATGCATGTGTTTGGGTCTACTTATTAATTTGTTGTCTTTAAACTTTTCAAACCACAGCATTGTTGACTAATATCCTCCTATATGCAGTTTTAACCTCACTAACCTTTTAGAGGTTTAAGATTTTGTTGAATTTTTTTTAGCTTTATACGGCTGACTGTTTATAGCTGATTTTTGTGAAAGTACTTTAGCAATATTTCTTTTTTTATATCTGCATTTTCTAAAGTTTATATATGTTTTTAATATGAATAGAAGATTTTGTTGGACATTAGCTTGACTTTATTGATACTAATTGTAAAGAAGTCCTCATGTTTAAGTAGCTTTTGCAGACATAACTTCAGCTTATTTTATTATTGTGTTTTGAGAACTCAAGCAACTGAGCTAAATGAAGTTTGATAATGATTTCAACTGAAAACTAGTTTATCGTAACACTTAGATCAAGAGTTTCTATTAGAACAGAATCAGCTGCAGGCAGCTACAATTAACCTTGTGATGGTTCTACAAAAACTCAAAAGATCACTGTCATTTTCCTGATTGAGATGGACATGATGGTCTTAATCAGATTAATTGGCACTGCAGGATTCTGTTGTGGAGATGTACACATTTATTCAGCTAAAAACTGTAAATATAGATTGTGCTACTGGTTGAAGAGTAAAGCAAAAAAAAAAAAGATTTTTGTCCTTTACATCCCAAAGTGCATAGCCCCTTTAATATTAACAGATTATAACAAGGACCAGATTATAAAACAAGTATGATTGTATAGCTGTGCATTGGCTCAAGATGTCAAAACAGTTAAAATTTTTATTTTGAAACACACTAAATTTTACCTACACGTAAAATAAGGTAAAAACATTAAAAGCATGTTGGATTTGGGCCAATTGTTGAACCTTTGGGAACACTGATTTGCTTATGTATTTTATTTGAATAAATAAAAACTTAAGCTACTGGTGGGATTTATTTTCATTGCCATTAGCCAGTCATAAGTCTTACAAAATAAAAAAGCCAGTCAGATAAAAAACTAAACGTATTAAATGTAGTTAAAAACTAAATACAAGAATGTAATTCAGTCTATTTAAAAAAAGAAACATTTTGTGCAGTTTGATTATTTATTGTTTGGTAAAAAACTATTGTAAATTCATCATAAACAGCCTAATACATGACCTATTCATTTAGGCCTTAAAATGTAAACAAAGAAAAATACACTGCATATTTCTGCACTTCAAGAAATGCTAATATTTAGACATTTTTAAAAATGTGTAAATTTGTTCATAAACTCAAACGTTCCCTTGAGATAAATGTAGACATTCATGAGACTGTAAGCCACGTAGTACATGTTATAATTGTACTTCTTTTCAAGCAGCATTTTCTATTAACCAAAATAAAATGAAATGCTAAAAGTTTCTCCTGAGGTTTTTTACAACTTTCTCACCAACATATTACTATTACGTATAAGTAAAAACACACAAAAATACACAAACAAAACATTACAAGGTGTGTGAAACAAGTAAAATGTACTTGAGAAGCCTAATATGTAGTTCCCAACTGGTGACACATCCTTGGGTAGGATGATGTAACTCCAAAAATCTTTCAATTTCATTAATCAACTGGGGTCCAGTCTAATGGGAACTACAGTATGTATGATAAAATATTGCTGCTCTTGATACATTCAATCCACAACTCCAAATAAATCTGCTTAAAATGAAATAAACAGTGGCTTTTCAATCCACAAACATAAACATGGTCACAAAAATGAGAAAATACTGAATTCATTGAAAATCACAGGATAATTATTCAACCTTGACAAAAAAAACACAAAACAGTCATTCAGGTGCTTCATACTAATACTGTATCTGATTAAAAGTTCAGCTCAAGCCAGAAACAAGACTATCTGTGGTATAAATAAAGTTCACTCAGTCTGACGGTACAGCATAAGTGATTTGTTCAGTGCTTGTGGTCTGAAAACCACCTGGGGCTATAAAAAGACAATGATTCAGACCAACAGAGAAGCCACTTGGTGGCTAAAGAAGAGTTCAAACTGAGGTTTGAGGTGTCTCATCAAATGTCCTGTTTCAGTAGATGCAGAGGTCAGAGTGTACTCTCAAAGGTGACAGGTGTTTCATTGTCCTCTTCACCTTCTGCTGCAGTGCCTAGAAAAAACAAAAAGTCATGCCTGAGGATTGAGTGAAAACTGAATATATGATTAACAAAATATAAAACAGTGAAGGGAAGTTGCTATTTTAAACCTACAGACTCCAAAAACAAAACAAGGGATCTAAAGCTATGCAAATTTTTGCTTGTGTGAACAAAGCTATCTTAGCGGTGACTAAAACGCTGCAGGGGAAGAGATAGTCACCGCTGGAATGTAACTACGAAGTGAGGTCACGTTGGAGCCTTTGAGTGTCAGACTTTACGTACCCAAGAAAAAGGTTGATAAGTTGGGTTTGACTCGCTCACCGCTGGTTGGGGTCTTTGGTTTCTGCAGCAGACGAGGCCCACAAAGCCCTATAATCAGAGCTCCTATAGGGGCTGTGAGAACAATGGCGAGCACAGCCACAGTCAGCACGTCCATGCCGTACTTCTTCAGGTCCTCGTCCCCCTTTGTTCTGGCCATGTCTAAAGCTGTGGAACCGATCGCTGCCTGATGGAAACAAGAACAAAGCTAGTGATTCTTCCAACTCACAATCTTAATTCTGAAAAAAAAAATGAATACATCTACAAAAGTTAACTACAGAAATATATGATTGAAAAAATAAAAAAGAAAGGGATAGTTTTTTTGTAAAGCGAGGTTGTGGGGAGTGAGACGCAAGTATTCAACAGTATTCAGCGGTCAGTGCAATCTCAGTTTGGGGAAATCGAGGTGAAGATCTCGTAGCTAAATCATACTGTTTAAACACAATACAAGAGCAAATTCTATCATAAAGCAATTCAAACTTCCTAGAGGTTTGAGAACCTGTTTACATCTGAACAATGTTTGGAAACGGCATTTTTTCTAATGTTGATTCTGTTAATAGAAAACAAGTTCACACAGGTAATGCTGTGTTCATTGAATCTGTCGTTTCAACGCCTGGTCACTAACTGACGCTGTGATTTTTGTCTTTTAATGACACGTGCACGCGTGCAGAGACTTCAGTCACGAGCATGAAAACAGTTGCATCAAAAATGGTGAATACAAAAAAATCTTTGAACAGAGAAGAATAGGAGGTTGATTTGCTCCTACATGTCAAAAAAGGCTGAGTAGCACAAAGAGCACTCTGCTATCTGCCATTGATACTATTGTTTATCTACTCACGCAAACGCATACAAATTTTACTCTGTAGTTGTTGCTTAGGAATAGGACTGGTACCTGCAAGTCAAAGCGCATGCATGGCAGGATTCTATTATCAGCCATGGTGCACAAAGCCATTCTTAGCAACATGATTTAGTTAAGAAAACAGTGGCAAAATTACCAACAGTATCATGTTAACATAACAGGGGTTAAGAACTTTAGTTTTGATAAACCTACAATTTGCTCACTCCCCTCCTTCTGCCATTGTGTCGCTCACAACACAAGCTTTATATGTTGACTACTAAGATCTAAACTGACTACAGATCTATCTGATTACCAATGTTTTTATCATGCAGTTTGTGTCTTTGATTAATTGCATTTCTTTCCAGTGAAGTACAAACTGATAGTGATTTTGCAAAAGCAACTAAACAGGTTTAACTCAAGTTAAAGTAAATTAAATTTTTATAAAGTTCCACTTTATAAAAATATTCTATTGACATAACAAATAAACTTCCTAACTTTCAGTACTATTTCATACCTGCACAGTTGCTTTGGGCATCCATGCAAGGGCTATAAAGACTTTTTCCCTCATGTTGAAGCCTGCATGCAGCACACACACGAAGGTGAAGAGGACTCTAACCAGAAGAGCAATGAGCAGAGAGGCTATACCAAAACCTAGAAAAACATAAAGACAAATGTCAAACAGAGGAACTACACATTTATTAACATGATGTATTTAATATTACACTAAGGGCAGTTAGTCTTGAAAGAGAGATGTCACTCCTGTGTTGGCATGGAGCCGACTGAGCTCTTAGACATGTAAGGAAATCTTTTCTAAGAAAACCTAACTGGCTTAACTATAATGAAAGTAAATTACAGGAGTACCGGAACAGAGAGGTACTTCAGTATTTACAGGCCACATCAGAGTAGTGCATCTGCCGTATCTTTTTTGCTTATGCAAATACTTTTCCATACACTCATAGAGTCACATTTGAATTTAGTACAATGATGACAGTGTTGTTTCTGAAGGCTCTGTGTCATCGTCTTACCAACTGTGTGTCCCTCCAGATTACACACTTGAATTTCGGCTCCAATCAGCCCAAACAGAAGAGGCTGAAACACGTCCCACGCCCACCCCACCACTTCCTCCACATGCGCCTTTGGTCAAATACAAAACAGCACAGATGTTTAATTACTGCTACACCAATGAGGCACCTTCTGGACAAGTAGTATGAGTAGTATGGGTCACTGCTTAAATATACGTGTTGGTACCTTTTCTGTTCTCCATCCCATGCCAGCCAGGAACGCCAATACCAAGGTGCAGAGGCCTCCAGAGCCCGGGAAGCCTGCCACGGCACTGCCAAACACGGCAAATATAGACAGACCCAACACCAAGAAGGAACGCTTCATCACTATGTGTTTCTACAAGAGAAGAAACAAACATTTCAAAGATTTGAAACTCAGTGAAACAAAAAGCTCACTCATTGTTAGTTTATTGAATCCTCTGTATTATCACCCACTGCTGAAGGGGCAATAATGCTTTTCTCCTGTCTGTAGCCTTTTTGGTCAGTTTTAATAATAATAATAATAATAATAATAATAATAATAATAATAACTTTATTTATAAAGCACTTTCAAGCAAAGTGCTGAACAGCAGGAGATAAAAAC
>JARVGW010000427.1:23518620-23569199 GCA_031762495.1 Anablepsoides rubrolineatus | reverse complement strand
CCCCCCCCCCCCCCCCCCCCCCCCCCCCCCCCCAACAACGTGAATGAGCCACCAAAGTTTAAGATATGCAGCTCAAATTTTCACTGTAACCTTTGAAAGAACAAACATTCTGTTCTAAAACCCAGTCAAATAAATTAAGTTTTGGTGAGACAAATGCAGTTGGTTATGTATTTTCATACAATTTTTATCATTTTTTTATCTATGCAATGTAAATCTAATGAGCTGCAACTACTGAAGTCGACTTTAATATTAAGAAATTATCGTACTAGGGAAGACATAAAACCTTCTTGCACAAAGCTCATTTGAGAAGTAATAGCTCTGATGACCTAATCTTAAAATTAATGCACAGAAAAATCAGACTAAACTTAACAATTGGCCTGAAAGTGTGCTATTACTGGAATCGCTGAGCACTAACATGAAACTGTTTTCACTTCTGGAAAGTTGTCATTTGGAAGAAAAAGCTCGCAACCTGCAAATTTCCGTACAGCTTTTTCCTCAAAATGCATAAAACGTCACACTCTGTACAGAAAAAAAACATGCATGCATGCAGGCACAAGATTTCCAATGACATGAATTAGCAAGAAGTTTGCAATTAAAGCCATTTACCAAAGCAGCAGCACGTCCAATCCCCTGCGCGGCAGCGGACAACACAATCACTTTCCCATCCAGCCGGCCCATAGTGCACCTTTCACTGCTCCTGTGACTGGGACGGAGAAAAAGGAACAGTATTGATCAAAAACGGGCTCATTTTGATGATAAATCTTCCCTTTCCTAATAAAAAATGAGGTAACTGCTACATCATTATATTTTAATTAATCACATGCGGCTTTTTGTTACCAACAGTCAGGAGAATTCAGATAATTAAGACAACTCGGATGAATTATATTTCTTTGCCCTGATTTGTAAAAAAAAAAATGAACATAAGAGAACATAACCATATTGCTTGACCTCTAACACAAACCACTACGAATAAGGTCATTATCAAACTGTTTCTCCAAAATAAGTTTGTTCAAAGAGCTATCTACAACAACAGGTAAGATGTTGTTCATCTTTCCACATAAAAAAATATATCTAAAATGTTGCTTTAACTTTTATCTGATCAAACTCCAAAGCATATCATTGTATCTGGTATTAAGTGTAATGCAAAACTACAGCTAAACACAGTCATTTTGTTCTGTTAGCTCACACCTGGTAAGGTTTTTATTCAACTTTAACTGATTATTTTACTTTCAGCAAAATGTTGAACAACAAATTACAGCTATCACTGACTACTCAAAAACCATTTCATGCTTGAATGGAGGTGCAGAAGTCAATCTGAACTGCTGAATGTAGAGAATTTAGATTTGTCTCTGGCACTTTAACAAGCAACCAAACAAACTATAAATGTGTTTATTTATTTAGGAGTTGCATATCCTATTTGCTGTAAAATAATATGATTGTTTATTAAATAAAAGCAATGCACCATAGTTACTTAACAGTGCATGAAGTTGCTGGCATGTTTTGGTCTGCATGTTGTGAGTTTAACCTACAACTTGATTTCAGATTCAACACGCTAAATAACAGGTTGAAGATTGTCAGAGTGTGAAACGACCTTTGCTAATACATTCTGGAAATAAAAAGCGGCCAAAAAAGTGTAGAAAGCGAATCTGAAGACACTCACCCCCTTTTCCAGTCAGATCACACGGTGGTGACTGACCTACGACACGTGACTTTGCGCTCGTACGGTGATTGGCTAGAAATTAGGAAGTGATCTGTTAAAGAAACAGTCCCCCAAGAGTCCAGTGATAAAAAGAAACCTATTTTCTGTCACATTCATTGTTTTATTCTGTAGATTAAATGTATTAAGCTATTTCAATTTATGTTTGTCTTTATAGTTACTGTTGTAAAAACAACTTTGTTACATTACTTTGAGGGTTTCAATAAATAATTTCCAGTGGTTAAAGAAATATTTTGCTAATGTTACAGACAGAGAAAATTGTCCCCGTTAACCTTCGTCAGCAAGCAAAGATGATGTTTACCTTAACATTTTTACATTCCAATTTGCTAAAATGTCTTTTCAATTTTAAGTTAACAAGGTTGAAGAGTCACAGCACAAAGAAAAGTAAATAAATCTCTGTGACACCTGCACATCCTTCAAATAATTATAGACAATTCAGGCAGCTGCAGGCTTCAATTTAATAAAACACTGTCATATGATTTAATCAGTATTTTTATCTGAAGTGTTTATGATTGTTATTGAAGATAGTATGCTTTGTTTATATTTATTAAACCAAGGCTTTCATATAAAAACAAACAGTCTTTTAATATTCTCTAACGTCTTATAGTTCTCATCTAAAGAGTCACAGATTTATTTTTTAAAAAATAGTTGCACGAGACATTAAAATCCTTTCACATAACACAATTTATTTCAGCTCCGCACAGATTTGTGCAAACTGAAGTTCGATAAAATTCACCATCTGGTGGATGAACCACAGTATGTTTAGTGAACCATAGATATATGACCTTTTGTATTTTCTGCATGGATGTGTTGAATGCTTAAGTATGTAAGAATAATTTCTGCTTTTGTTCTTGAATGAAGCAAAGCAAAGTGAGAATGCTGTGATTATCTTGTCAGACAGCTGCACACTTAAAACTTCTATTGGACAATGAAACCAAATGATAAATCAAATGAAGGCTCTGTCTCATGTCTGTTATTGTGAATGATGTTTTTTTTATGCTTTAGCACTTCAATTTAATCTCAGGTTTCAAAACTGCTCGTATTTAATTTATTGTAAATTTGATTTGTTTTCATTGTTGAATGGCATTTTTTTAAAGTTGTGCTAACAGTCTGATTTGATGTCCTTGTTCCTGTGAAGCTCTCAAGAAAGCTAAAAACTACTAATGCAAAACTCTATACATCTGAAACAAATAATATTCAATATATGCATATTAGGACCAGGTTTTGGTCCCCATGAGGACTAACAATCCTGATTAGGTAGGTGACTGTACCAGAAAATATTCTAAAACGGTACTGTAACAAAAAAACCAAGCACACACACACACACACACACAGAAAGAGAGAGTGAATATAATCCATCTATTCATTTTCTACTGAGGGTTAGGCAGGTCAAGAAGAAAAGCCCAGACTTCCTTCAACCAAGCAACCCTGAAGAGAGGGATGTCTAAGGGGCTTCTTTCCATTCCCCACATTAAATACCAGGAGACAAACAAGAAACCATAAAAGAAAAGATGTTAATAATATTTTTGATACATGTTTAGCTGTTATTCTTTTTGCCTCAAAGAAGGAATGCCTGTCGTTTGTTCGGACTGCTTTCAACCCAACATCATTTTCAGGGAAATTGTCTCTTTTATTTTTGCAAAGAAAATGAATAGTTCTGATGAAAACTAAGATTCACCAATCAGTGAAACTGAAATCAAACTTAGTATGCCTGTATTGTGTTTGTTTCTTAACATCTCATCTAGTTATTCTTAAACGTATTACTTTGTCCTCCAGTTCCAATTATAAGAAAGTCTGTTTTGACCTGAACATGTATTTTAGGTCATTCACAAGACATCACTGCCTTATTTCCCCAATACTGACAAAATTAGGAACATCATGTTTCTGAGTGATGATGAAAAACATCTTCCTCCATATTTCTTAGACCAGATTATTGCAATTTTGCATTGTCAGTCTGTTCTTAAAAGACTGTGGCAAGCTGAGCCTAAATATAGCATCAACAGTTCTGATGGAAACTAGAACAATGGAACATGTTACCCCAGGTTCATTCCCTCTCTGTGAAAATGTGAAATTTAAAATATAATTAGATTCTGTCCTTATTGACAAAATCTCTTGAAGTCTGAAAGGACTTGGTGTGCCACGTTATCCTAACAAAAACTTCAAGAGTGGATGTGATTCCAAGTGTTGTGCTGCTTTAGACCTTGGTTGGTGGGGGACCTTAACCCTCATCGATGTCACTCTTACTGCATTTTTACACCACTGCGGGTCATTTCTTTTCTTCTCCCAAAGTTTGTGCTCTTTCCCTTCTCTTCGGGTATCTGTGATTCATTGCCTGGATGTTTCTGCATGTGCATCAATATTTACAATAGACATGTTAAAAGAAGAACAATATCACACTTTCAAATTATGTCTAAACCTGAGTACTAGTTTAGTATCCATCATAAAATTCAACTAAACCTGTCAGTACAAAGGAAATTAATGTAATTGTTATACAGTGGTGTCCAATCCTGGTCCTTGATTACCACTATCCTGCATGTTTTAGAAGTTTTTCTGCTTTGGCATGTTTGATTTGAATAAATGAATGAAGACCTGTTGAA
Source organism: Anablepsoides rubrolineatus (assembly GCA_031762495.1). Lineage (NCBI taxonomy): Eukaryota > Metazoa > Chordata > Actinopteri > Cyprinodontiformes > Rivulidae > Anablepsoides > Anablepsoides rubrolineatus. The sequence continues at coordinate 23,564,885 of JARVGW010000427.1, read as the reverse complement.
GAACAGGAAAGCATGGCATGAAACAAAAGGAGGAAATGACACTTTCTGTACGGGGTTTGACTAATTGAAGCTTAACAACGGCATAACCTTTGTAGAGTTTATTTAGATCAATCTTTGCGTTTCCTGTGGATTGTGAGACTAAATTGTTGAGCTACGCGTTCAAGAATCAATGCAGTGGCATAAAAAGCTGCATTAAGAGTGACTTGTTGCAGACCTATAATGGCTTATTGATCACACAGAGCCACGAGAAGAAATATAAATAACGTTCCTCCTTGGGGATGCATTTGCATTAAATTCAAGGCAATCTGTCATGACCTTGTTCAAGACTGACTATATTTGTTTCAACAAATTGACACATGTTGAATCACTGCAATACATATTAAAACGAGTCTTTCTCTGAGGGTAGGTTATCGGTTTAGACAGCTAAGCAGCAAACCGAAAACACATGAGCCGTTTTAGGAGATTGCATTGATCCTAAAAATAAAATAGGTTTCTAGGAGTCCAAATAAAAATACATGAATGTAAAGTATAAACTAAATGTGCAGCTAATTTGATTTATTTGAATATGCATAACTAAATTGTTTAAAAATAATTGGCCTCTGACCACCAGGTGATGATTATAAACAGACCAATGAACTATAATTTGAGACAAGTCTATGTTTTTCAGCTATGCTTTATTCTTTGGTTTCTTGAATTATTGTTTCATTGATGCTTCAAAGTTTGTTTAAAGTAGGGCTGTGTCAATTATGACTTAATTATTGTGTATCACATCTGGGTTGTGTTTGTTGATTGTCACTCACCTTGTGCTTCCTGATGTTTCCTTTGTATGTATTCATTCTTTTTTTTTCTTCTTTACAGCGAGGTTATTGTTTATAAATATCTGTCCTTTTCAACTATGGCTTTTTACAGTTTTATTGCTTTCCAAGTATGGTAAATCTTTAATTTGGACTTTGGTTTCTGTCTCTTATGTGTCATTCGTCCCCTCCCCTAACAAAGTCACTGAAGAGTTTTGTTATTTTTCCATTCATCATCTACTACATTCTTAAAGACCTTGTCACAATAGACAACTTATGCCAACTTACGATACATTTTTTTGTCTAAATTGCTAATAAAAGTTATATATTTGATTAATTTGTTTGAACTACATTATTTACACGCCAAAAAGAAGCTTCCTGTTGATTTTTTCAATTTCATCTTCAATAGATGTCTTTAAAATGTTCATAAGTTGGCATAAGTTATCTAGTGTGATGAGGCCTTAACGAAGGAAAGCCTTAGCTCTTAAAAAATGAAACATTTTGTTTAAGTCATATATATGTGTGTGTAATACAGAACACTGTAAAGACAAATAATCTAACATTTACCTGTTCATAGAATACAGCTCCTGTATGTTGAAAAGAATAGGTCAGTAAGGTAACAAATCATTACTGAAGCAAACTTGTAGATTAAATTTTGTTTCTTATTTCCTAAATGCCATGATTAGCATTCTAGCATTTGTAGTATTTCAGGGCAGCAGTTGATGACTCATTATTATATTGTCAAGAAATGCAGCAGCAACTATCATAAAAGCTTATGGCCTCATATGTGCTGAAATCTTTTTCTTAAAAATATGAAGTCTCCCAGAGGCGGAACTGTAAGTGCAGATAAATCATACTGTTCTTCAAAAATTATATTTTCTCCACTACAGCCAAACAATCAGGCCATATTTTCTGTTTACAGAGGGAATATTGAAAGCACTGTCTCGGGGGAAAAAAAACGTGACTTGACAAATTTCTGTTGTAATTGGTTCTTTGATGACCAAACAGAACTATAGAACCAGATTCAGTAAATATTCCCTGTTGTGGCTGTGCCTTAAAATCACACTGCCATCTGATTGGATGGCTTGAGGCCAGCAGCATTCTGTTCCAGGATGAAAACAAAGAGGAGGATTATATTGGGGCATTTATGCTAATCCTTGACAAGTTGGGAAAAACAAAACTTTTTAAACATTTTGAAAAGAGGAGTTTTTATTTTTGAAACCACAGCACAAAGCTCCCCCACCAAAAGAGACAGAAATAACGTTTTTGAATGTATCATTGTGTATTTGTTCCTAAAAGGTTTTATGAACTACAGTACAAATTTTAGTCAAATAATAATTTGATTAACTTCTACTTTGATTAATTCAAGACAACGAATATGCTTCAATATGAATTCAAAGAATATGCTTTTAATTTGCAGATAAGGGAAAATAAGTGGGATGTTGCAAACTGAATGAGAGGCTATTCTCAGTGAAAGGGACGGTTGTTGTCCTTCATCAAAGAGCAAAGAGGGGTCTTAGAAATACCCTAGACTTATAGGTATTTAGTGTAAGCTTTCTGAAAAGTTAAAGAGTGAAATGCTAGTTCAAATGCAAAAATCACGCAAAAATGCAATGCTTCGATGCAAGTTTTAAAAGGTTTATTTTATGCCCCAAAAAGCAGTCCGGACCCTGCGTCGACTGATCTAGACAAAAAAAAACTTCCTAATTTATAGGATTTGTTCGTCTTCTCCTTCATGGTTGACCACTCCCTGATGTCCACCTCTTTGCTTCCTTTTTTTGGGACATCCTTCATGATGTAAATCCTTCCTTCTGCTCTTGGGCACCTCTCGTTGGTGGGCTGATTTCCTCCATTATTTCACCTTTTCATGACCCTTAATTTTTACACACACATGATATAGTCTATGTAGCTTTTAAAACTTTATAACATGTGACTTTATGTTTTCAAAACATGTATATATGGTGCTCACATTATCTTGATTACATTTTGTCATTCAGTAGTCATGCATCTATTTCATACGGAAAACAAAACATCTTATTTGTCTGAAAACAACGTCTTATTATCAAATCATTTAATTTTAATGAGAATTATTACAATTTAGTACATGATCACCGGGACTTTAATTTATACATCAAACTTGAACTCTCTTGATAATTAAGGCAGGTTCTGATCCATCTGCCCACATAGACTGCATGGCCTTGGGACCATGTCCAAGAATTACTTAATCTGCTGAGGCAGGGACTTTCTTATGAACACTGTTCCAAACCCAGCTGTTTGAAGCTAATTGGGTCTTACTCCATAATATCAGTTCTAAATCAAAACCTGGCTTTGCTCTTATCAGGCCACCTTTTTTACTTCAAAGGAGGGCCTCCCTGTCACCGGTGTTTTTGCCTCCTCCGTATACAGAACTGCCTTCCAGATACTGGTCTTCCCTGCATGGAGCTTTAATGAGCTGAAGCACCCCCTGTCTCCTGCTTGCACACCACCATGTCAGAGTTGCTCCAACAGGTCAATTCAGCATGTATTCCATTTACAACATCCTATTTTACTAAATCAAGCTTCTAAGTCACACATCTTAATGATTATTGGCAATTTTGACATATGCATATAATAAAAAATGTACAAATATACATAAAAATTACACATCTTATGGGATTTAATCACACATTTACTGTTTACTCAGTACTAATTACTCCACTGATTGCCTTTTTTGCTTGTTTGATTACACTTTGCCAACATAATCCTACTACACACTCATCAGGATCCCTCACTATGGACAAGAAAATAAATAAATAAATAAAACTTTTGTTCTTATAGTTTGAAAAGTAGTTGAATAAACTTTTTGTGCAATCACAAATGGAAACATTGCTGCTACTTGTAGATAAGTTATCACCATGCCAGGGTAAAAAAGTGCAAAGGTTAAAGCACCATCTGATAGAGGAGAATAAATCATCTTCCAGAGTGTTTGGGGAGCAAATCAGATGCAGGCGTGTTGGTTTCTAAGACAGGAAATAAAGAATTCTTCTTTACTATGTGTCTGACAGATACTACAAAGCACATTCAGCTCTGAAGAGCATGATGCCAAGAAAATGTTGGAGAGAGGATTTAGTGTCACCATGAGAGCACATTATGTTGAGCGGACTGTGAAATCTTAACTTGTCAGTTGACTGCTTTTTATGAATGAATTTGACAAGCAGCTAAAAGGTTACTGATTTAATCCCAGTGTAAAACATTGCTTTGTTGCATTTACCAGTAAATTCCAGTTGCATTTCCTTTGAGGGATGATTTGCTGACCTTGATTCATCTCTAACAGAGTATCAAGGGTTTCGAGAGACTTAAGAGTCAGTTTCAAACGTCTCATGGATGAGGCTCAGCTTTACCACCGAACGTCCTTCAGCAAAAATAATTTGCATGTGAAGCATCAACGAATAGCAAATATGTATTTCAAGTGAAAACAAAAAAAAAAGATCTGGCTGCCCATACCTGAAGGATGGCTATTTATTTTTTCCACAGTCAATTTATCATAGTGATCATAATCACCAAGAATACTTTCAATGATTTATAAGTTCCTGTCAAAGCTCAAGTAGCTTCAAATGTGAGAAATCATTAAGTGCTTGTGTGCTTTGTCACACTTTATCAGACAATGCATTATGCAATAAAAGAGGGACAAAATGGATCATTATGTTTTAGTTTTTATGCTGATAATACATTTAAGCTGTCAGAACTGCACGAACTATTAAATTTATGGTGCTGTAATTGTAATACTCCACGGTTGTAAACTGACAGTTTCCATATTAATAGAATCATATATTTAATTTGTGACATGAAGACCTAATGAAGGCATCATAAAAATCATTTGCGATCAGCCAAGGATTCAAGAGAATTATTTTAATTTTCTCAAATGGCGAAAATGAAAAAAAAAAGTTATATTGTTAAAATTAAAGCTATACTTTAAAAGACTTTGAAATGAATCCACAGTACTTTTTTTCTAATCTGTAAAAACTGTCTTGGCAGCCAAAGTTTGTCATTTCCACTTTTATTCTGAATGTGAGCTGAAGAAATCAGACATGTTTGAAAACAAGCTGTCATGCTGCAGCTGTAGAGTTAGCTGAAAATAAGGCAAACGTGAAAGGTTTTTCCACTGTTCCTGTTTCATAACCTCAAAGTCAAGATTCTAAACAATTTTAAAAATGAAATACTGTAAGCTCTTTAAACAGAGAGGGTAGAGTTGGAAAGCCCAATGGTTATTATTTCATTTAGAACAATCTTAGAGAAAAAATAATTCTGAATTTGCCTGAAATACACCAAATTTCATACATCATTCTGTTTGTCCTTGTACAAATTAACTGAAGTACATAGTTATGTTTTTCCTCCACTCTGAGTCTACTTTGCATGTTTTATAATTAAAACCTAATCAATGGAAGACTCACTTGAAAAATGTAGATATACTCATGAAGTATTTACAGATAAAAAAATAAATAGTCAAATATTTACTCTTTTAGAATACTTTTTTTTATCTGACAAAGGTCAAAATCCATACAGATATACCAAATTAAAATGATGTCAAAAACATTTCCTTGTGATGAGATGAAAACAAGAAACACTTGACTGTCCTCGGTAAAATAGTGCATCAATCAACTCATTAGTGCTGAGAGGTAATCTTTAATGATGTATGTTATCTTTGTTTGGGTGTCAGCACTTGCACTTCATTCAAATCCCTGGGCTGCAGCTGCAGAGACTATCCTGACACTTCAAACAGAAAAACAGCATTGTCCAACTTCTGCTCTTATCACAACACACCATTTTGATCGTATTTACAAAGCTCTTTGTTCTTGGCTATAAGCACAGTAATTGCTTTCAGTCTCATGCCAAATGGTTATAGTGTCATCAGATTGTTCAGCCTGCGGACTGGAGAAAAGTCTGAGCATCTTTCCCAGGAGCCTGAACCCACTCAGCTGGCTCCTCTTGATGTGGGTCTCAATGGAGAGTCAATCAAAATCTGCAAATTTACAAATAGCTTATTCATAAATAATGGCAGTAAAGTCACGTTTCACAGAATAGGTTCCTACTCACGCCAAGTTATTTTAGCCTTTTAGAGCATTTGTCACTCTTTGGTCAAAATCCCCCAGTCGTGTGATATATGACTAAGAAGGAGCCATATATCAATGTTGCCGCAAAAAGAGTGAGAAAGAGCAGAAAAGATAACCACACCACCATAGTTTGCTAACTAAATATGTAGTGTGTTCTGGGAAAATAGATATATTCATCTTGGAATTTAATGCATCAAACATATAGCAGAAGAAATTACAACATAATGCAACAATGTAATCTGGGCTTGCATTATGTCATAGCAATGACTAATACAGTGTTTCTATAATCTGTTATGTAAAAAATGAATACAGAAAACAGTGAAGGTTAGGAATAAATGTTTTATTTTATTGATCTTTTTAATGCCCCTTTCCCATTAAACAAATACTTATTACCATTATCACTTTTTCTCCACTTCTGTTTAGTTTTAAATATTAACAAATCTGAACCAAGCCAAAAAATATATATTTTCTTTGTATTTTTTATTTTAATATGCACACGAATCAAACACATTTTTTTTGCAAAGCCTGACTGGTAAAAGCATTCTATTTAGATGATTCAAAAGAGGCTGATCTTATTTCCAAGTAACATCATAAGAAAATGGTACACAGTAACACACAGTAACATGTGATAATGGATTGTACACCTTGTCCCAGAAGTGCCCAGAGAAGCAATGGACACAACGCAACTTTGAATAGGTCAGAGCAATTCTCAAAAGGCCCTGGGATGAAACATTCTAATTAACACGACTTTAAGTGGTCTTAATTGTGATTTGCTGTGATAGGATCCCCTTCAGTCATAACAGACTGCACTCACACAAGCACCTGAAGAGTTTTCAGTGTAACTATAACATAAGAAATCAGGTTACCGCAGGGAGAAAGGTTAAGAGGTGTAATCAAATGTGATTTTTCATCAGGGGGCTCGTAAGTCATTCAGAAAAATCAAGTGGCTCAGTTTTAAAACCAAGCTAAAAAAAGAAGAAAGAAGAAAAAAAGCAAGTGAATTGGTTCACAACAAAAAGTTTCTGATTATAAGTTAAAAATGAACTGCCATATTGTCTTAATATAGCAATGTCTAGATAAAATTCCAGATATAAAAAAGGTGACAAAACAGGAATACTTTACTGACACTGATCAAAAGAAGGCAGAGCCATCAAAAGTCAAAGCATCTATAGCAAGATGTTGTTTATGAATTTCAGAAATATGTTTTTTTTCCACTGTAGCAGTTTACATGTTTGTAATAAAATAATTTTAATTATAGAGAAGATATATTGTTAAACAATAATGTTTTCAAGGTAAAATGTTAAAATCAAACATCATTTTTCAAAAGGTTTTTAAGTTAAATGTGGGACTATTTTCTGATATGTAATTTGTCACAAAACATTCTAATTAAACCAGATGTAATGATGTCTAAAGACTTTCTTATTAAACCCCTGTGTAGAAACAAGAAAATGTGAATCAAGTCATTAGTGCTGAGCTATGCACTTTAGAGATTTACATTATATATTTGTTTTGGTGTCAGCGGTTTCATATTATTCACATCATTTAGCATCGTAGATCCTGGAGAATCAGTACGTTTGATTCAAAGGAAGAGAGAACTTGTGAGTTTATAGTTTGTGATCACCCTTGAGGAACAATGCAGCTCTGGTTTAAAGCTTAAAAGAGCAAAAGGATTGATGACTGTCTTTAATGACCTGCAGGAATAGCAGTGGGTTCAGGTCCTGCTTCATTATTCAGAGCTGAGATGACTTTGAGCATCCTCTCAGCAGCTTTTTGTGGCTCATTCCTACATTCCCAGAAAATGCTAATACAACACAGAAGGCTCTGATTTCTGTATTTGAGAATACAATGAGATTATTGTAAATAAGATTTAAAGTAGACATATTATGCTTTTAATCCTTCATTTCCATATTTAAATCATTCAGTTGGGGTCTTTAGAAAGTATAACTACAATGCTTTGGTCTGACTTTCTTCTTATTCTAACTTTACCAGACCCTCTTTCAGTCCTTTTCTGGTGTGTGTCTCAAAGCAGCTCGTTTTGTTACTGTTCCTTTATGATGCTCCAAGCCCATCCCCTCAGGCTTCCAGACCGGTCCAGTTCGGGTTGAGAATGAGGGGGGTGTTAGGCTTCAGAAACATTTTATGTACAACTTAATTAAAAGACTTCAGCAACAGAAGACTTGTTCATTCAGCCTTACATGTTGGAGCTAGATTCTGACCCAGAACGAGAGGAGAATTAAGAGGAAGAAACTGTATGTCCAAACCTTATTTTTCTAATTCCATTGCCATTTCCATTAGAGATAATATACAGATATCTTTGCAACACCAGGAGAAACTAAAGTCAATGTTTCTGCCTCCTAGAGACTCCAAGTACACAACAAGATGTATTTAACAGCTAAAAAAGTGGATTTGGCATTATAAGTCCCCTTTAAATCAGGCAGCAAATATTTCAAAATTAGTTTAAAACTTGATTGGACTTTAAAATAGAAAAGTCCTAACAAAGAGACAAACCTTGCACTCTAAAAATATTTCCGTTTTTTTTTAATATGCTCAGTTTAAACGGGTGTGTGTAGTTCATGTTAAATGAATAACTGTATAACTCACAGCGATTTTTAAATTTTAGGGTGGTTTTATTTATTTATTTATTTATTTTTATTAAATTAAATTACTTTATGTATCTTATAATGAAAAAAGTATTGATAAAATCACAAACAATACTTTAAGTGACTAAAATGTCCACCTGAATAAATTGCATATTCTAATGTTTTTTTTTTTGTGTGTTTTGTTGCTCAGTTGCTTAAAACATGGCTCTTTGTAATAAATAAAATAAAGGGGTTCAGACTGTCTGCACAGAAAGTGTTCTTTTTTCTGAAAATTAAAAAAATCAATCATTAAAATACGCACACTTTGAAGATTTCTTCTTGATATGTGGCCCCCATGAGACCTACTTTCATCCACAAAATTTCTAAGGTCTGTCCGCTTGGTGAAGACCTTCACTTTCCCCGTCTCATCTCTGTGCTGCTGACTGACAGCTGGTCCTGACGACAGACACTGAATGAATAAACGCTGCAGTCGTGCTCACATACAGCTCACAGTCTGCAGGATCTCTGGCTTCCCAGCCCCCCTCCCTCATTCATACCCAGCTCATGGATTTGATTTGAAACCTTGCTTTTCTGTCCTCCAGCACTTGAAATAACCACTAAAACCTTGGTGTGTCATTCAGCCTTAACACCTCCCCACCCACATTTCCTTCTCATCTTCCCTTCTTGGAGCAGTGTCATTGCCGGCCACCCTCCTTCTGACCTCCACCTGCTATGCCAAGCTCAATGAGCACCTTGAGCTCTGCTAATAATGAAGATGACAGCGAGAATAACTCGACCTCGTCTGGGGAAGCAAAACTGATAAGGTTAAAAAAAAGGTCAAGTGCGTCTGCCTCGCAATGATGTGAACATAAAAGCGGAGAAACTACCTTTCAGAATGACATCTATGTATGCGCAACTTAATAAAAGCAGTCAGTTCAGAATAATTATCACCTTCCGCCAAGAATGGCTTTGAAAACAGTCAGTAAAAAGACACAAGCTCAACAGAAATTGATTTTTACCAAACCACTTAAGCAGCTGAAACCATTCATTAGTTGAGTTTACTTGCTCCTTGGGGTTACTGTGACCAGTTAATGATTGGTTGTGTTAATTGTGCAACCACCAACCTTTGTGGTTATAAATAATTATGTCTTGTATAATCTGTTTTCCAAAACATGGGAGGAAAAAAAAGTCCAACTTGTTCCGGTTTCAGTGCACCATGCTGCTCCTACTTTGTGATAATTTATCAAAACAGTGCTTAGTCATTATCCCCGTCACACACAGAGAGGGGATGTCTTTTAGTGTCATTTTCCACAGGTTTTTTTTTTCTTTTCACAAATGCATGCCTCATATAAATACTCTCTCAAAGGAATTTTCTGTCTGAGTTTACACAGTTGGTTCTTCTGCATGGGAGCTCTTTAAACTAGCTTCCCCAAGGCTTGAAGTAATGGACTTCACTGTACAAATGGTTCTGCATTTTACATAAATGTAAGTTATGAGTCTTGGCAGCTGGTGCTGTTGCATTTATAAATGCTGACGAGGATCCTTTTTAAAGTGTCTGCTTTACCAGTAGTTCTGGACTATTGAAGTCACCAGATTTTTGTGGTCTGGTTAGAAGTGTAACAACAATACAATCTATACAGCAAAACCAATATTTAACACAGAAGATAGAGCATGTCGTTTGTGGAACCTTGAAATTAATCAAATGTAGCCCTAGAAAAATTTCCTTTTCTGCAAATATGCAGTGTTTTATTTGCTGAATAGTGAATATTTATTGACAAGCTGAAGTTAAAACAAAGAAAACAGTACAAAAATGACCAGAACTATAGGTTAAACCTAAAAACATATAGCTAAAAACTAAAATGAAGGAAATAGTATCTAAACTAACTAAACTAGCAAGACAGCACAAACTAAAAGGAACAAAACCATAACATTTTCCTTTGTTTGTTCCCTCCTGCAGGGGCAGCCACAGCGAGAAAACGGTTTTATGTATTTCCTGACACAACTTAAGCTTGAACCTGCACAGCCTCAGAATCATCTATTAGCAAAATCTAAGCTAAAAGCTTAAATTTGCATAAATGTAGCTAGAAACTAAAATAGCAAAATTTCGCAAGACACCATCTAAAGCTAAAAGAAACATAAGAACACAAAAACAGAGTTGCTACGCTGTGTATGCTATATTTAAAGCTACTGTAGAGATCTATTTGAAAAAAAATATCAATAAAGTTATGTATTTCAACAAGTACAAAAGTTACAAATACTAAAAATAACAGTCCACTATTCACAATCAAACTGAACATTTTGATTTATGAATAGTTAAAATAGCAGAAATTGTGACTGTAAAAAAACATAAAAAAGAAACTATAAACGTTCTATAAATTGCTGATGATTTTGCTTTTAAATCTGGTTCTACTACAGAGACTAAACTTTCCACTTTAATGTCAGAGTAAAATATAGGAGTGGATTTGCACCATTTGTTTGGCAGCGATGCAGAGTGAAATTTTCAGACCATTATACCAGCCTTTTTAATGCCCTGCCGACATGATGTCCAGCTCCGGTTTTATAGGGAACGTGCCAAATAGACTGTCACTACTTGTATAATAAAAATAAATGCTTCATGTCTGACTACCAGGGCTGATAAGATTAATATGAACCATTAAATCTAGCATCCTGAGGCCATTTAGATTTCATAATAAAGGAGAAACATTGGAAAACTGATATTTTTAGGACATTGATTAAGAACAGCAGTCAACATTAACATGGGGAGACTTGAGGGGGAATCCCTCCATGCTAATATAGCTCCCTGGTAAGAAAAACAACATCATTTAAAATAAGTACACGGCCATTTGAAAGCTTTGTCCAAACACAACTTTGGCTCAACTCTGAAGGTCTGCATATTAAAGCATCTGCTGTTTGATGTAATATTATTTATTTATGAGGTTATAATGCATTGACAACAGACCGCTGTTAGCAGAATACTGGAGCTGATGTAAAAGATACCAGCTAAACAGCATTTTTCTAACAAATTTGTCCTTCACTTATGAAGAGAAATATTTCAATTATCAAAAGTATTTTTCTGTGTCACAAAATGCTTCCCAAATGTTTATAGATAAACATAAAATACCTGACATTTCTTGAAGAAATGCACATTGCCCACTATTTTGAATGCCAAAGTTTTAATTAAAGATAACTTGTGATCTGTTAGCACTCACAGCATAGGATAGGGACAACTCTCAGCTACTACCACACCAAGTTTCAGCTCAACATCTGCAAGACTGACTGAATTACAGCTATTTTTGTGTTCACTAAGGCAGATTTGCTCTGACATGAGTCTTTAATCAGGTTGACCTCAAATTAGTTGTAAAACTACATCCAGTGATTACTTTGTAAGCGTTTCATAATTTATTTTTATTTTTTTTTTAGATATTTTGGGAATAGACACAATCATGGTGATAGAAATTACACCCTGTGTTAGTTTTACTGACTGACATATTTAATTATGGTACTGTAAAAAAATATATTTCTAACCTATTTAGCCTTTAGAAAACATATCTGTACCTTCCTAAGATAATTGCCAAAGTTGTCATGAATCGTAAAAAAAAGTCATATGGTACATTTTTGGTGAAAAGTTTTGCCTTTCCTGAAAAACTTGAAAAAAAAAGACTTAGGTGACTATTTTAGGAAGATAAAGTGAAGAATTCAGGCAATTCATTGGATTGCCTGGTCATCAGTTTAAGGCACCTTTCTAGCAGAAGTTCTGGCAGTTTGTTTCTCTCTGGACAAATCAGATGTGTGTCAACACAATGACAAAAACAGCTGCAATGATCTCTGACAGGCAATTTTTACTGCCCATCAATTTGGAAGTTTTTTTTTTATTTTTCAAATAATTTTGGGGTCCAACATTCTGCAGAGAAAAAAAATACAGGATAGGAAAAAAAGTAGTCGCCAATTGTTTTAGTGTTACAGAAATTTCAACCATTTCACAAAAGTTGCAAAACCTCTAGGAGATTCGTGTCAGACTCTGAAGGCCTGACTAAGCATCTTCAATGTTAATATTTGTGACAGTTCAACTGGGGAAAAGGTTTAAAAGGTTGCTAGGAGGAAAGATCTCATTGCTAAAAACTCAGGTTTGCAAAGCTGCACTTGAATCCAGTGAAACATCTTTGTATGGACATGACAGCCTGACAGGTAAGAGTATGAATGACAGAGCTGATAGTCTGCCACAAATCCTCCTCTCTGAAGCTGCAGAGAGTCACTTCTCACTAACATGTGTGCTGATTTTCTTTAATGAACAAGAAAGTTACATCTGAAAGGTTGACGAACTTGACATTAGCTCGGAATATAGAGGAGAGCAGCATCTACCGCCTGCTGTTCTGTCAGTTTTATGGGTATTTACCTAATTCTGTTCAAAAGGTTATCAAAATGTTCATTGACTGTGAAAAACATTTGATTATTGGTTCTAAAATCTGTGTACAATAAAATGGACATACCCTAAAAATGTCCATCATCTGGACTGTTTGTTTTTTTTTTACCTTAAATTCAACATTCTGATTTTAGGCTATATGTTCACATTACAAGTCTTAATGCTCTATTCTTAATAACTTTATAGCGGTTCATGTAAACGCTATGCAAATAAACCTAAACATCATTGTCCGTATCATTTTATTCTTGATAAAATGTTATGATATTTCTGTTCCAAGTGCCTTGCAATGCACTAGAAGAGTTACTGCAGTTATTTAAGCTTATAAATAAGTTGAATTTATGTCAGTAACAGTGTATTGTAAAACTGACAGTGGTGTTAAAAGTGTGAACTGCTGATACATTTTCAAAGCTTAAAATTATTTAAAACATCAGCAACTCACTTTAGTCACGTTTACTGATTGTTAGCTCACTGTTCCTGTTAGAAATAAACCATCTTTCTCCAAATTGACATTGTTCAAATATAGTTATGTATAGAAACTCCATTTCCAAACATCTGAATTAACCCTTTAAATCTTAAAAAATAACCTTAACAAACAAATATTAAAACCAAATGTGTTGAGAACATTATTCCTTTTTGCATAGACTGATTTGGTGCGCTTCATCAAATGTCAGTGTGGGTAACTTTGAACAGTTCTGGGCACCCTTCTTACTTTTTAGGGCTGCTCAAAACTGACAAAAGCCAATGATGATGTAATATTTAGAGCCATTGTGTTTATGTGTGTGATATGACTCCTGTGTAAATTTCTCCAATCTCTGATTTGTTCAAATAAATATTGTTTGAAACTACCTGCGTCAAACCTTCATTTAAACAAGCACCAGAATGAACTAGAGATAAGATTAGAGACTGAATTTCATGCAAGACTACACACAAATCTGTTCTCACAATCCTCTCGTGTTGATTAATCCGCCTGGCAAATAAATTATGTGGTTAGTTGTGCATGATGTTAATCGCTAAATAGGAATAGGCAAGGGATTAATTTTTCCAGTTTTAAAAACAAAACTACACTTTTTTTTTTGGTAAAAATTTGTGTATTTTGTGTAAATATGAACTATGTCGATAATAAATTTCTTTTTTTAAATTTTCCTTCACTGGCTTATTACAAATTCAATCAAACATCATTCCTTTCTTTCAAGTCTCTTAACAGTTCTGCCCCCTCTTATCTTTCTGAACTGCACCCAATTATACTGCCTCGCTCTCTGGGGTCAGCAGACCAGCAGACCAGATGCTTTTAACGCTTCTAAGGATGCAATGTGAGCTCAGAGTTGACAGAACCTTTTCTCTTTCAGGTCTAAAACTCTGGAATGGTTTGCCACTGCATGTTAGACTCCCTCACATGAATCTGTAGTAACCAACTCTTCCTAGCTGCTACTTAAAAAAAGTTTTCCTTTGATGTGTTTAATTGCTCTAAAGCCCTAATGTGCAGCAAAATATTCCTACAAAGACTGGGTATGGATGAATAATGATACATTTCCTTTCAACAGCAACCCAATTGTTGAGGTTGTCAATAACCAAGAAAGTTTTGAGATGATTGTGTATTGTCTACCCTGCATGAATACCATATTCATAAAAACAGTTATAGCAACAAGACATATATGTAGAAATAGGGATTTTTTTAAAATAGCTTTTAGAACTATTAAACATGTGTATAGGTCAGTCTCTTTGACTTGTATTGCACTCAGTGACACAGCAAACAACCAAAATAAGGTTTTTTAAGTGAAATGGGCCTCACTTTTCTTCAGATACCTTAAGTAAATGGTCAAAAGCACAACAGTCTTACAAAACCACAAGCCCTTTGTCAAGAAAAGATAAATAAAAGTCCATGAAATAACAGCTTACAGGGCTGCTATGTGTTTTAAGCTCTAAAAAAAGACTAGAAAAAGCACTGTATTCTGTTAATGCAGTTTGTTTACTGTTTTTCTAAATAGCCTGCTTTATGAACTAAATATAAAGTTTAAAAGCTGTGAAATAAGTGCAGTGCTGTCCAAATCTGAACCACATCATTCTGTTCTGCCATTGAAGCAAGGATTATTATTTTTTTAGGTGGAAAAGGTGAAGCAGATTTATCCCACTGACTTTCAATAAGTCTACAGCTGCCCCTCGGGCACCTAAGATGACAGCCCTCTGCTCACATGTGTGAAGGGAAAAATGCAGAGTATGATTTTACCTATTGGTATACAACAGTTTAATTATAAAAAAAGGTAAAAATTGAAAAAATATATATATTATGCACAATCTCATGTGATGTTGCAGGATGTCACACTTGAAGAATGTCTTATGGGTGAATCTGAGCTCATAACTCCTTAAATGTTAACACAAACATTTGTTTGTTTATTTATCTCAAACATAACATATACAGTACAGTATGAAAAGGAGAAGAGAAAAAAGATGAAAAAATGTAAAAGATTTTCTGAGTTAAAGCCATTTTTGTGTCACATAATTTAGATTAGCTGTCAGATTAACTGATATATTTCAGAAATAGCTTTTTTGTCTAAGCAAGAGTGTGCAGGGAGCCAATGAACATTTAGCTCAGCAAGATGTGAGAAGGACTGAACTGCTGGAGACCCAAGTTCAGCTCGAGCATTATGCTATATTATATATGCTATTTTCTTGTCAATCTCAGTGTCATGGTCTGTGTTTATTCTGCCTTGGTTTTTCTAGTGTTTTTGTGTTTCCCTGTGTATTTCCCCTGCTGTCTGTCATTTTCTCCGGCCCTGCCTACACTCACCTGTTTCCTCTTGTGTCTCCTCCAGGTGTTTTTCATTGTCTCTCATTAGTTTCCCTTTATATTCTGTGTCCTGTCCTCAGTGTTTGTCGGATCATTGTGCTGTCTACCTCAGCCAGTGTGGTGTCATCTTTGTGTGCCTCATGTTTTTGTTGGAAGAGTTTGGTGGTTTTGAGCTGCCTCGCCAGCTTTCTTTTAATAAAATACCTTTTCCTCCCCCCTGAGTTCTGGACTTTTGCCCGTTCCCTGGGTCAATCTCTGCCTGCACCTCATCAGCTTACTCTAATAATCCAAATTGTTTGATGCAGTGCTCTGTGGAAAAATTAACAATTAAAACCTTAACTGTTATCGCTAAAGACAGCTGATTATTTTGCCAAAGGCCTTTTAATTTCTTGTTATACAATAGCAAACTAATCATGTTGCATTCATGTGAACATACACACTTAAAATTGTCCACTGAAAGCTTTATATCTATCAAACATCTGTCCTCGACATTTCAAGAAAAGCCCAGCTGTCAACCATGAAACCAATTTTGGTTGTGGTCACGTGAGATGCATTCAGAGGTTACCTTGTCCCTGCTACTGGAACATCACAGTGGAACAGAGCCATTATTTATTCCATAAATTACATCTGTGTTTGACAAGTCAGAATGTCTAATGACACTCCCTGCAGTGCTTATCCTCACAGTTTTGTTTGATATAGAAAACTGTAAACATCTAAAGCCAAACCCACCCACATCGATTTATCAAGTTAACCTTTTCACTTGTCACCGTTAAAGACAGACAGTTCTAGACCAGGCTGCTCAAACATCAATCATCAAAACCATGTGTAGGTTGGATCAGTTTGCGGACTCGTGCCTATTTTGAGGAGCGTTTATCCTGCTGTTGTCAGCGTTTGTTCGGCTGCAGATTTACTTGACCAGCTTTTTAGTCTCAGTAGGAATTGAAAGGCCAATGTGTCAGAGCCTTTTCAGGTTTATAACAGTTTTTTTTTTCACGGCAGACTTTTTGACTTTATTAACTGAGACAGGCACAGCTGTGGACTGTAGTAAGGCATGGCAGTGTGGCAACGGAATAGCACAAATAACACAAGAAGTTCTGAGTTGTATCTAAAAACCAACTGAGTTACTGTATCTGCGCTCATGTTGTCCCACTGAGATGCATCAAAATGTGAAAAAAGGACCGAACTGAAAGCTTTGGTTAGTCGATTTAATAGTGCCTCGACTGCTGTTTTCCATCATAATATGTGACACATCCCTTCAAAGTGAGGATTAAGTCAAATATAATCAAAGTGACCTCGGCAGGTTTTCTTGTTTTTAAAGCTACATGTTGATACCTGATCATCCTGATATTATTTCAGAAATATGTTTTCCTATTCAGGATAACCCATTGATATTTGGTCTAAATCCCTTTTTTAGGTTATTCTAATAAGAAAGTTTTGAGGTCATTTTAAAGATGAAACCTCAAACAATATTTAGATTTTAAGATGTACCATCTGGAAAAAAAAATATGACAGAAATCAAAATACAAAGAAAGAAAATTCTTGTCTTGAGATTTAAGCTATTTACATCAAATTGTGGTTATTTGCAAATAGCAACAGCAGTGAGTTATAAAACTTTAGTTTTCAATATTTCAATCAAAATAACTATTTGAATGTACAAATGATTTGTTAATTTGTCGTGGTTTGAACATATATTGTAGACACTTGTCACACGTGTGGTGCTCTGCATCAATACAGCTTAATTCTGTTTCATGCCTCTTTTGGTTCCTTAAAACTCAAATTACTGAAAACTTTTTTTTAAGAGAGCCTTTATATGGTGCCATTATTCAGAATAATGTTAAACATAAATGATAAACTCCCAAAGAAGAAGAACCACAGTGTTTCTTTAGTTTTATGCTTTGACTTACAATTAGATTGCTGAAGTCTGCAATATATTTGATATATGCAGATCAATATAATCTGTCTGATTGCAAGAGCATTTTTTATTCACAGAAGATACAAGCGTATAGCACTAATCATTGTTTCAGCACATTTTTCCCCTTGATTCACAGGCTTGGACAGAACCCTTTCATTTGATATTAAGAGTTGCAGGATAATGCTTTACATACCCCAACAAATGTAGAAAAAAAACCTTATCATGCTGTTGTTTTGTCTCAGAACCACTAAGTGATGGTGACAGAAACATGTAAAGTGGTGCAAATGGAGCAACAAGGGGTGCAATTTCACATGAGCTGCTGCTGGTTTTCCACTGTAAATGTGGAGCAACAAGCTGCCACCATAAAAAAAAAAAGCTTTTCAATGATTACTTCCAATAATAGCAGCAGCTCTGTTCAGTGTTTAGCTAACATGAAAAATCAGTGACCGCAACAATGAAAGTACTTTTCACTAAGGATGAGAAGAAGAAGAAGCAAACAGTTTGAACTACCACACATCAAGTGTTTATTCTGGCGGCAGCGCTGCTCAGGAAATTAACAGCTCATCACTGCGGTGGGTAAGAGGCTGTTCTACAAATCCCTGACCATGGACTGATGCAGACCAGTGCTCCAAAAATGCATTCAGTGGACACAGAATACTGTGTAACAATTTCCTTATTTAGTGGTCCAGATCAGTGCTTGTTCATGATGAATAGACACCTGTCTTATAGAAGTAAAGCTGTGTCACATGAGTGCAAATTTAGGCTGAATTTAAAGTGCACACCCCTTTTTTATCTTTCTATCCACATGGCAAACAGTGAAAGACTATTATAAAAGTAAAGCATAATGCTCGTAGGCAATAAATGAATAAATAAACGATGCAAACAAAGTTTGTGGTTCTGTGGCTGCTTGTTACAAAATATATTTATCACATATGGCATTACTGAACTCAAATTATTTTGAGCTTAAAGCCATCATAGTGGTCGAAATATGCAATTTTTCTATGTTTTTATACATTTATTTTGTATAAATACAGTTTATCTGAAACAAACAATCACTAAACTCATTAAACAATTAAACGTCTACAGTATAATTTGTAATAAATTAGCAGAGTCATGTTTTGTTGCTAAGGTCACCAAGTCCTTTGTTTACATCTAACCATTTTCAAGTTATTAAAAATGGAATCAGAAATACAGGGTTGAAAATGAGAAGGCACTGTTCTGTTAAAAGCTGTAAGGATGAGAGTCAATAGAAGTAAAAACAAAAAAGAATGTGTGTGGAGGGTGCTAAGGTAAATGTTGGGGTTAAGGTCATATGCAATGAGATGTGCTGAGATATTAACTGATTAGCAAATACATTTGCCCCCAAACAATCATTTAATGATGCAGAAATTGTGTTAGAAGTATACAAATTAAAATGAAAAACTTTGAAACCTTGCATATGCTGACAGCTGTTCTGTCTTCAAAAAGACACGCAGAACATGACTTTTATATCTGAGAGCTGCAGGTTTTTAAAATTTGATAGATTTGAGAAGTCACACAGGAATAATGTGTGGAGGAGGCAAAAATGATGATGAAGCACTAAAATCAATCATGTTAGCTTGTGATGTGAAAAGAAAGACATTAAAGAAATAAAGTACTGACACCTCAAAAACATATTTTTGTCTCTTTCAGAACAAAGGAAAAAAAATGATTATCTCTCCTTATGGCCTAATTTTGTTCTTCTATTTTTTTTTTCAGGTTAAGTTGTGTGACTTCAGTAAATTTGCTGATGTTATTATTTCTGTCACTGCCTTTCACTCTTTGTGAGTTACATAAAGTCTGAACTTAAGATGCTTTTTGGACCAATCTACTGCAATTTTGCTTAAATGTGAAACTGTTACCATTATGGCTTTTTCAGCAATTCTGTGTATCAGTAGAGAGCGAACAGGCAAAAGTAGCATTTAAAGTGGTTTTTAAGATTTTCTAAATTGGGGTTGTGTGGAAAAATCAACCACTTAGCATTCCTGTTGGAGATAGCCCTTTAAATGATATCACCGTAGTTTAGAGAAACAGAGTTGAATTCTGGTCACATTAATGCAACAATGGATCTGGGCCAAAACTAAAGTGAATTGCTGCTTTCTTAAAACAACTTCACTGTCAATAATTTTCAAATTGTTAATGCAATAAGTGCTTTAGAAAGTCTTTCAGCTCTGCCATTTTCAGACTACACAGTTATGCTGGCCAAAAAATTATGAAATGAAAAACTGTCAACAAAGGCTTAAAATTTGCATGAACTGCTATATTTTTCAGACTGGGATTGCTCTTGAGATGACAAAAAGCTCCTTTCGTCTTGGTCTTGCTGAATAGCAGTTCACACATTTATCTGATCAGAACTAAACCATTTTCCCTCCAAATTGAGGTTATTCTACTGTTAACCAATCAGGAATCACTATATGGCTCACGTTACCAGGACCCCTGGAAGAATAGTTATTGCTGAGGTTTTAAAATTCAGATTGGTTTTAAAATCTCAAATATTTGTATTTCTGAGGTAAAGACTTCATTGGTTAGGAGGGGGTCATTTCTAAATGATTGAAACTGTGAATTGGCAGCTCAGGGGTTAAAGTAAGGGTAAATCAAAAGAGAACCAAATGCTTTTTTTGTGCGTTTTCAGTTGCATTACATTTTAAAAAAAATAAATGTTGAATTTATTTAACCAAATTATGTCAACGTGTTCCACTAAACTGAGTTGTTTAGTGGCCTAACTTGGTTAAGTAAAGTCGACAACTAATTCTTAGAGTGTAGTTAAAAAAAAACATAAAAGCAATGTTCAAATGTATTTATTTATTTATGAGAAACATCTCTGGTGAAATTCTGAAATGCAGAAGTTCTAACAGTGAGGAACATGGCTGCAGTTTGCCTTCACAGAGCTTTTCTTTCTGGTCGTCAGTTTAACCAGTACAAATAAATTGAGATATTGAAATTCTGTAAATTATTACAGTTGTTTGCACTGTTTCTCTCACACAGGTGACACAGAGAATAAAAACACTGGACTGATATTGCAACAAGCCACAGCTACATTTTACGCACATCAATACATGTAAACATGATACTAGAAAGAAAAGCATTGCACCAAAGCTTTAGCAGATACACCAATACTGACTGCTGCAGAGCAATACAAAAATTAAACCTACTATAATAAACATGATATAGATTTGGAAAGTTACTTAGCATCATCATTAAACTGCAAGAATTTCCCAAAATAAGTCATTATAATACTGCAATTTGTTCTTTTCTGCTGTAAAAGATAACACGGTTGTTTTCAACCTGAGTTTTTCTTTTCATTGTGTTTTAGTTTTTATTATGAGGTTTGGAAAATGCAGTGCAAAGATTAAATGGCAAAGCTGTGTAGCAATCTAATAACAACAGAGTTAATTTAATAAAAACTATAGGAGATGGGTCTCAGGCTGAAAACAAGCAGTTATCCTTTAAAAACACAACAAATATAATATATAGAGTCATTCGACAGTGAGAGGCACACGTTGTACTGTACATTCAAACAAACATGTATATACAGACAGGAGAAAATGTCTATTCAAATTCTTTTTTTTACTAGTTCTACCACAACAGCTGAGGGAGGCAGAACATTTCAATGCTTTTCTTCACATTCATTAATTATTACTTTCAGAACGTCTCCGAACATTCAAACAATCCAATTTATTCTGTTGCCATCTTCCTAAATGAGAATTGGATGACTGACTGCAAACGAATGAGTTCTGACAAGAGAACCATCCATTAATGAAAAGGAGAAAAGATCCACATTAATTCCATGTTGATGGAGTCTGAGGTTGTAAAAGAAAAATGTGTCAGTTTAGTTTGCTGTTTCTTTGTGTTTGTTAAATTTTTAATGAGTTGTATTTTAGTTTTGTTGGATAAAAACTTTTTTTTTTTCAGCTTTAATGTGGGATTAGAATAGAACTGGAGCAATAGCACTAAAACTAAATGATTTGATGTAAATAAATTAGCCATTTCTTAATGAATGAGCTCACTCTTTTTCTTTTTTTAAGACGGTGGTGTGTGTTGAGTGAGTGTGAGGGTGTTAATTGTCAATTTAGGGATCTGAAATTGGCTGTAATTACCAGGTTCACAACTGCCAAACGTGTTGACGAGTTTAATCTAAAGATCACCTGTGCTAATTCTGGTAATTATCTGAAATAAAAGGGCCTATACAAAATTATTCAATTAAATACAATCTCAAAAGTATGTCCCTTTAAGTTAGGTTTTTGCAAGCTAGATTTCCCAATAATATAATCATACGCAAACAAAAATGTTAAAAAATATATATATATGTGTGTGTGTGTGTGTGTATTCATAAAACTACAATCCTGACCCATAGTTGATTTCCTCCCTGTTGAGTGGGCTTTAATTAAGATAAGATTTACAATAAAAGTGATGATTTATAAACCAGATAAGCTAAACTTCACAATATAAAAGTGTTACATAGATTTAAACATGTACAGCACTAATACAATCTGATTTTTGTTTATTTTATTCTTATTATTCTTTAGCATTGCTTCTGAACATGCATGTTTTTTGGGGCCCAACAGGGGGTGCTCCACTACTCATCTAATAATATGCCTGGGGTGTAATTGTGCCAAAATTAGAGAGAATTAGAAAGAAATAAAAGTGCCATATGAGGTTGCTAAGTTTAAGAGCTGAGGCTAAGAGAGGAAACCTGAAAAGAAATATGTCAAAATTGTCTTTCATCTATGTTTTTTAACTTAAATAAAATATGACATGTTGGTGGGAACACAACATTTTGTACAATATACACAAATGAATCTAGAAAAAGTTTTCAATCAATGTTATTCTGTATTTTGTACACTATTAATCCAGTATGACACATTTCTCGACTCTGCTGATGTTTGCAGAGGTTAGTTCATCCAAACAGAAGGCTGACTGACTCTCTGATAGTTTGCTGCATGAAAGCATTGAAATGTGCAACTTGTTTTCCTTTCCTTCAAAGAAAAACAGAGCTTTTGGTGCAGCCTATTCACTGATGAGCTGTAAATAAATCTCAGTTTCTGCCTTTGGCTTATTGCCAGCCAACTTGACATATTCCATATAATACTTATATAACCGAAAACCAAGTTTGGAGCCACTCATGAGGCCAAACAGAGTTCAATCAGCAGTTTTTCCATTGATGACTCTTGTTCATGGCCATGGGGTAAATAGATGCAATCCATCCTCTGTACCACACTCAGCTCAATGCTTTTAACAGACTGCATAATCAGAATTATGCTTTATTTTTGGATTAACTTTGCTTTATTTGGGTCTCACCATGCAAAAAAAAAGGTAGGTACATTTCAGGCTAAACGATTAATGTGTTTTGTTTGTATATACAGTGCTTTTTGCAAGTCCATAACACTCTTTAAGAGAATTCTTCAACTTCAGCTTTTGGTGCCACTCCGTTTTGTATTTTTGCACCGCTGTCGTCGTTGACCTCAGAGTGGCGAGCGGTGATGTAGCTTCTCTTCCTGGAAGACAAGGAGTGCTTTCTCCCTCCGGCGTTGCCGTTTCCCTCAGCGGGGTCGTAAACTACCACCATGGTGGTATCCATTCGCGTCAGCGTGTACATGCTGCTCTGGCGTGTCGGGTGCAGCCGCGTGGAGCGCAGTTCCAGCTCGTCGTAGGTGGACACCTTGATGAATGGGCACCAGCGGAACACCCTCTTGAAGCCGGCTCGAAATCTGGCGCCACAGCGAGACAAAGATAGAAAGTGAACAATTGCAGAAGGAGAATGTGTTTGGAATACTAACTGTTTTGATTTGTTTTTCAATTTGAAGTACCTTGAAAGTCTTTAAATTTAAAGGTGCACTGTTTCCTGCAGTGCAAAGAAGTGCAAGCCAAAGGAAAATGTTTAAGCTGGAAAGAAATTGTCTTTTGGT
The DNA here is from genome assembly GCA_031762495.1 of Anablepsoides rubrolineatus. NCBI lineage: Eukaryota > Metazoa > Chordata > Actinopteri > Cyprinodontiformes > Rivulidae > Anablepsoides > Anablepsoides rubrolineatus. Next base: position 23,541,381 of record JARVGW010000427.1, on the reverse strand, counting down.
GTTCCTGAAACTTTCTCCATTTAGCAACTCTCACCTAAATGTCAAGTGGTGACTATCTCCTGCAACACCTTTCATGAATATTGCAGATATGTTTTAATTCAAGCAGCACTTCAGAGCATATTTTTTTGAAGTACAAAACCATTTGATAAGTATTTTGGAAAAGAAAGGACATTGGGAAATAAAGATCCTCTCATTTCAAGCTTGTTTATTTTCCCCAAAAATATCGAGCTAAAATGAAGAGCCACGGCAATTAATCAAAGAGTGACTACAATGCCTCGTCTTACTACAATACTTTTTTTTTCTTGGCATGCAGCCTCACCACCAGCAAACAGCATTTCCTTGCAGCATCAGGCCTGCTGCCAAGAAAACAGCAGTGGGCTCCACAGCAATTACAAGTGGCTCAGAGAAGACAAGATAGAATCTTAGGTATTCACCAGGACTCCCAAGCTCAATATACACATCTGATGGGATCGGATTATAGGAAGCAAGACTTTATTCCACAGACCCCCCAAAAATATCACTCACCAGACTTTTTCAAGACACAACCTTTGTCTTTGTGCTAACTGGTTAGTATTGACCAGGTATTCATGATATCATGGCTGATCAGTGTAGCTACAGTTTAAAAGCATTAGGGGCAGCACATAGAGGTATGTGACCTTTTTGCCCTCCTACCTTTGGCTGTAAACTTTGATAATCCTCATTGGTACCCACCTGCTGTTGAGGCAGCAGTAGATGATAGGGTTGTACATGGTGGAGCTCATGGCCAGCCACAGCACTGACAGGTAAACCTGCTGGATGTACTTCCACTTCATCAGACGCTTGTTGAAACCAATTACAATGAAGTAGACGTGGTACGGCAGCCAGCAGAGGGCAAAGGTCACCACCACAATGATCATCATCTTTACCACCTGCAACACAACATATACACCACATAAGACAAATAAGAATTGATTTTTGTTTTGTTTTCTGCAAATAAAAAACAAGAAAAAAACAACAACTGTATATCAATCTAAAAGGCAAGGCGCGCTGTATTAACATCCCCCTCACATCACATGACGACAATCGTGCTTTGATTTACAGACTCAAACTAGATAATCACAGTCTGAAACATCCCGGATCAATAACCCATAAAAGAAACTTGTTAAACACAATCAATGACTCTTTCTAAGCCCTGAAAAAAAGGCAGCAACTGAATTTACATAAAAATAAGCTTTCTCTGAGCTAGTAGCACCTTTTTTGACAAGGTGCAGTGAGTAAACATTTCAAAACAGTGAGAACATTTTCCTCCTCATTCTTCTATTTACATAAAAATCTTAGATGGTTTCTTTTTTTTTATTAATAATCGACATATGAATGCTTTAAACACATGCTTAAATCCCCACCCTGTGTAGTTAATGAACTGCTGTATATTCTGAGTAAGTTTGCAGCAGTCATCCTGCAGAGATACAAGCAGAGGAATGACCAGAGACAAAGCAGACATCAGCGAGTCCCTCCTGAAATCCAAACAGATGCTTTGGCACACCGTGTTTTGATCTTGTGTTTTACAAAAGTGTACAGCACAACATAAATCATGTTGACAACCACATTATGTTACTGCTAAACAGCAGTAAAGCTGTATTTATTCTTGTGGACATTAAGAAGCAGTTTCTGATACGGTCTGAGGTGAATGACGATCAGGGTGCAGGAGATTTTACCTCCAAAGCATTTGAAGTGTCCTGTTCGTTAAGAATCCCCCATTGGTTTGTTACTTATATTTAGTAGTGAAGTTGAAGGATAAACTGATGAGCCTGGTGTTTATTTTACAGTTTCACAATCACAATGTTTTATGCAAATGCTATTTTATGTTGCCTTACACTGCTTTCATTTTCACATCACATAAATGTTTACATTGGAATAGTTATTAGTACAATTTTTTTATCATGAAAAAACAAAAATAGTATATTTCATTTTTACCTTTATTGATTCACTTATCTATTTTTTTTCAAAAATAGGTAATACACATTTATAAGCTTTACAGAAGCTTTTGAAACCCTTTTCCCAAAAATCGGAAGCCATAAACCCCCAGTGGGACATGAACTCTGAGTACTCGAAGGACTGCTAAAAGGGAAAAATCAAAACCCTCATTTAGCTTCAAAAGATCTGCAAAAAGAGGCTTTGTGAATAAATTTCAAACTAGGAGGGCGTCCAAAACAGCCCTTTGGGAGCTGATTCGGCTGCATAATATTGCACATTTTAACAACTAACATTTTTTTTTATGATGGAGAAATTGTCTGTGTCACTACCATCATAGGAAAAAAAATAAATAAATAAAACTGTTTCATGCAAGGTGCCAACAATGATTTTTTTTTTAAACCGACTGAAAAAATAAGGAATAATCACTGACATTGATCCAACAGAAAAAAGTGGTTAAAATTAATGGATTCAATTCAAACCCAAGACTCTGTTGTTCAAGTGCAAACAGCTATCTTAAAATCATAAAACCTTTCTGCGTTCAGATTAAACAAGGTAATAAACTTGCAGAAGAAAGATACACGTTCTAAGAGCCCTTAGGTTCTGTTTGCATCGTCCATCTCTTGACTGTCAGAGCAGCTAAAACAATCCATTTAAGTGAAATTGGGTATTAAAGGACTTTCAAAAAGCATTACGTTTGCATCTATCACACAGTTTCCTAAATATGTTTGAAATTTATACAACCTTCCAGTATGTTTGAACAAATGCTGCAGTGTTACAAAGAAACAAGAACAAAAAAAACAACAAATGTGCCAACTGAAAATTTATGTTTTCCCTAAAAGCAACCAAAAAATTTAAATTAAACATAATTAAATGCCCATTTGTGCCTGATCTTTTCCTGGATTTATCTGCTATTGGACATGACTATTTTGCATGGCTGACAGGATGTTTTTTTTTTTGTTCTGTTTGAGACCTGCCTGGTTTTGCTTTTTTTATTTTTTATTTTGACACCTGCCCCGTGTTCTGTGTCTGTGTCCTCTGCATTTAATCCAACCAAAACCAGTGCAGCTCTGGATCCATATTGGTGATTTTTCACATGATGTTGACAAAGCTGCTTTTATGTGGATGACCAAAAGTCAGAGGGGAGAGAAGCTGAGATTTTTTTTAGCAGGGGGATAATCAGCACCATTTAAAAATCTCAAAAATAAACAAAGTATTTAAAAAAAAATCTCCCTCTGTGCTCACATAGTGTTGTGCATGACTCAGCTACTACCACATCAAAGTTTAGCACACCTGTAAAATGAGCTAAAATGTAGTTATTTTTGTGTTTCCTGAGGTCAGTGGTGTCCATCTTGAATTGGGTTGGCCTTAATACTTTTGAAAATAATAAGCATAAAAGCAAACATTTCTGGAATGTTCTGAGAGTTTAAAAAAGTTAGGAGATATAAAACAATAAGGTAATTGAACTCTGTCCTACACAGCTTAATCAGCACATAAATGCAGCTCTGTATCAATGATTTCCTCTGATTTTCAGACAGCTCTAACTCATATCTCTGAATTTTCTGGCTCAAGAATGTCTCAAGTAGTCATCCATGGGTTTTTCATGTCAACTAGGTCATCTGCCTGCTGGCCGTTTCAAAATATCAAGTGTCAGAAACCAAACTGGAAAAGCACTGTTTTGTCTCATCATTCCTGTGAACTGGAACGGCCTGCCAGAGGACTTGAAATGTGCTCTGTCGAATCTTTTTGAGACAAAATATTACATCTTTTCACAGGCCCTGATATAAATCAGTATGATCAGTTTGTTCATTAAAACCCGAATTTTTGATTTTGGATTGTACTCAAATGAATGTTTTAATCGGAATTTGCTGATGACTGAAATTAAATGATGACGTTTGACATGTTAAATATCATGTATTGAAAGCAAACAGACCAGTTGGTAAAGTTGTGTGAAGTTGAACAATTTTAACAGATTGTCAAAAATAAAATTGTGTTTCTTTAAATCAGGCTTAGCTAACTTTTCAGTAGCCTATAAAATGTATAAAAACGACTTGTTATTGCCAACCTTTAAACTCGCATGGGGACAAATCACATTTATTTCAAGACAAAAGCTTTGAAATTTATTTGGTGGTTTATTTTGTTACTAGAGTTCTTGTTCTTTGCAGCAACTGTATTTTTTTTTATTTCAAAATGATAAAAGTTTGCACAAAAATAAAACAAACAACAACCTATTAAAATTAATTTGCTACAGGATAAGCAGCCTAGGCCAATTCCAAATGTATTTATGGAGAAATATTTTAATTATTCATTCAATTTTTACAGAATTTGAATCCTAGTTTCTAAAACCTTCTCATCTCATTGCTGACAAAATCGCACTTCTGCAGCTGACTGCTGTGGGTCTCTGTGAGGTGAACGCACTGACCTCAGCACTGATAGGAGGAGAAAGGTTAGAGGGAGAACCCTCCATTTGTGCAGGAATATTTGGAGTTCCATAGAAATGCCACCAGGATAACAGTCAAGTTTAATTTTGTGGGAAACTAAAAAAACCTCTTCAAGAGGATGAACCTCATACCTCATTATAACAACAATTTTAAACTCATCTTTCTTCATTATATTTTTAATGACACACCAAAATCAATGCTAAAATGTTCCAAATGGGCTTTACAAATTAGAGATAGCTGGACATCAGGACACATTTTGTTAGAATTAGAGACAAGACAAGAAGCTGAATGTTGAAAGCTCAAAAGACAAGCGCCCCCCGGTGGCTGCACTAATTTTGAAGACCTACCCCTCCATGTAAACAAATAAGGCATTTTCTGACTGAAAATAGATAAATCAAATAATTATTTTTTGAGGTGTTGATTTTTGTTGATTCCTACCTTGTAAATAAGTATGCAGCGTTTTATTTATAGATTTCTTTATAAGTTAATTGAGGCTTTAAAAAAGTGAAGTGCTACATTATAATTAACAGGAGGACAGGCTGTTATCACGTTGGGAGGGCATGTGAGCCTCCAGTGTTTTCTTTCTGAGTTCAACATCAGAACTGAAATAAAGATACAGAGAAAATAATAAAGAAAGCCCTTCTGTCAGCAGCTTTAATTTCCTGTGTAGCATTGGTTTTAAGATTACTGTATTAGTGTTTTAGGGACACAATGTGATTTTGTCTTGTGACTGAGGAAACTTGTAAGCTTGCAAGGTGGTAGAATGCTTCAACTCCAAGCCCACAGTTTAATCATTTTGAAATGCATGACCATCTAATGAATAAGGAGAAAAAATATATATGACTTTGACTGCTTCTTTATTCTAAAGAAATAACAGATGTTCTAATGAGTGAGGAGACCAAAGGCAAAATAAACACAGCAGGAAGAAATGAGCAAATATATTCTAACTCAGATAGGATCTAAATAAACCTGGCAAATAATATTAATAAAAACACATCCAAGCCGAGCAGAGCATGCAATTTCATCAAATTTTGGGAGAATTAACTGCATCTATTTCAACTCAGTCTCACAGCAAAACAGGCTCCTCAACACAAGAACTGATTTGTGCTTTTGCTCAATTTGTTTCTTTTTTGGGGGGCTTCATTTTATGCAAATGACCTGAAAAAAGGAACAGATGTAATTTTCTTTCTGCATGCATCAATAAAGCCTCCTTCACACTGGATGATGACCCGCTATGCTCTCCATGATCTACACAGCTTCTACTGCTGGATTTGAACATTTTCCATAAATGTAAGACAGTGAAGACCCTGCTCTATGTGTCAGCAACATGTTCCTACAGTTATAATGTACACCTTTGATCAGAACGCACAACACTATGTAATAGTTGCATTATTGAAACTATGACAATGAAAGGTTTGAGAGAAGTTTAAAATTCCTGAAACTATTTTATTACAAATTGGAAAGTAAATTCATCACATTTTTTCTGAATGTACTTAAATGTTCTTTATTTATTTCAGGGTAGATTTCTCGACTAAATTTCACATTTTCGAGACCAGGTCAATTAATTCCAGCTGATAAAGTGTCTCTTAAAGGAGCATACATGCACACATATGTAGAAGTCTTTCTGAACAGATTTTTGTGACAATTCAAAGTGCCTTAGATGATTTTTGCTTTAGGGATGATCTTGAAATTCAGATGGAAATGAGCTCAGACAGAGCAGAGAGAATATGAGATGGATGACGGACAAATAAAAGAAATTTGCATACACCAGAGTAAACCTCAAAGGAGCAATATTAAATATTGTTTAACCACTTTGATGTTTTATGAATGCAGAGCCACTGTAATAAATCACACAGAGAACAAAGAATTACCCAGTGTGGCTTCTCAACTATCCAGGTCATCCTATATATATTTTTTAGTAGAATACAAGTCAGCCTCCTTTGCTTCACATTTCATTTGAAATGCTTCTTCAGTTCTGATTGATTATTTGGGTATTTCAAGTTTTAATCTTGTAGTTGTGACACTCACTTTGAGACAGTGTAGGTCAAATATGTGCAACTGACCAAGTTGTTTTGGTCAGATGTGAGTGTTCAGACCTTAATAGAGTGGAATTGATTTTTTTTGGTCAAGATTAAACCTCATAGAAATTAGCAACACAACTTTAAAAATCGTGTTTTCTTACCGTAACGTAAGGATAAATGTTGGTAAAATAACATCAAACAAAGGATGTGCCCTTAGGTATCATCTATCCAATCAGTGCAGCCTTGCCTCACCTCTTCAGCTTGTTTTACAACCATTCACACTTTGAAATGTGCCAAAATTAGCTGACATTGTTCTGGGAGGTAAACAAATTGCAGGTGACAACGACCCAAATGACCCACAGAATGGGCAGGTGGGTCAGTGTCTCACATCTCACACAATCCTCAGCAGTTTGTTAGAATAAAACTTTCTTTTGGAGCACAGTGATCAAACAATTCCTATGAATAAAATATTATTCCACCTTTAGGTGTTTTATAGTTTTATTGCTGTCATAAATTAATCATAGTCAATACAAACAGGCCTACTTTATAATATCTGCTCTATTACTTGACATCCTTTGCAACTCCCTTTAAAATCATGCTACCCTTCACTTTTTGCTCGTGTTTCAAAAGCACTAATTTCTACTCAGGCATCGACATGTTGACACCAAGTTTATCTTCTTTTTATTGTCAAGGTCACACTGCAGGAGATAAAAAAAAATCCTAACTGATTTTGAGAAAAGATATGACATCACAGACATAAAAAAGACTCATATCTAATATCAAGCAGGTTATCACACCAAAAGTGAATACAGTCCACTACATGCCACATAATATGTTTACCAAAAAGCAAAGAAAGTAAATGGGAGACATCCACCATCTTACAAGGTTTTGTGAAAAATGCAACATTAAAATTACTGCACGTCTTTACAGACAGAAAAAATATCTGTGTTAACTGCAGCTGTATGAGGTAATAATTGTGGTGATATTAAAGGAGTTCTACATTCTTCAGTGAAAACTTGAGGTGAGATTTCGGCTGTCAGTTGGAATATTTGTTATCAGTATGCTATGTTAGCCTAAAGGACTCGAATTGTTATCATTGGTGAGCAAACAGCTTTGATGAGAATATATTCTGCATTATACATCAAATATATACTATATGGGTTGTCCAACAGCTCTATCACCATTTTGGGGTAGACTGAATAAGCCTCTCTCATTACTGGAGAGTCTGGGCAAACCCAATTGAGCTCCCAGGCCAAGTTTCTCCTCTGAATGTTGGGATGGATGATCTGTGGTCAAGCTGGCTCAAAGACTGTGCAGCCAAAGTTTGGCTCCAGGGAGAAGCTATCATTAGCATCATCCATCCTCCACTCCCTTCTGCGCAGAGCTTCATGTTTTTCTGAATGGAATGACAATTTTTTAACAGGAGCTTTAATGCAATGGGTGTCTGAGTCAGATACAATGTAGGGTGTTAATTAGAGCACATTAGATGAGCTGGTCTTACTTCTTTATATGAGCTGTACTAAGTGCTTTATTTTAATTAGGATTGCTGTGGTTCTTAAATCAAGCATGATGCACTTTGGATCGAGGAAATGAGGCAGTCAAATTGATTCACACGACTGTAAAAACAAACTTTTTCTTAAGAGGTTTTTCACTCGAAGGGAGAAAAAATAAATCAAGATTTTATTTTGGGGTTGAACGTTTTTTATATAACTTGTGATGCATGTGTCTCACAACAAAATCCATGTAAGGAATAAATGTAAAATATACATTTTGTAACAGACGACAGCTGCTCACTGAAGTGAATTTATTGCAGTCCAAACACGAATGAGAAAAGAAAGCGAATTACCAGCCAATGATTTTTTTTTCTGATTATGGCAAGCTGGTAGAGGCAAAAAGATGTGACATCTGTGAGGGGAAATACCTCAGAAATATCACAACAAAATGATATCTGTCACTTACAGTTGAACTTGACAAAATGTTCCAGGTTTCTCATGGACTATATCAATTTACCTGAGACAGTGAGACATTGTCTCCCTCCTGAAACTGTTGTCCTCTTGGTCGTTTAAAGGCATACGTTGTTTGTTTAAAATCTCATTTTATAAGTATAGTGGATGATTGTGTGTAATAATCTAAAGACTGTTTATTACTTCCATCCATCCATCCATCCATCCATCCATCCATCCATCCATCTATCCACTTATAACAGTACAGACTGCATAAACAGCAGGTCCAGAAGAGAAACCCAGACATGTCTCTATCCAGCCACACAGAGGCTAATCCCTTCAGCAAGTTCTGGGGCTGCCTCTGGGTCTCCTCCCAATAGGATATACACAGACATATTTCAAAGGGATGCGCCCAAGAGACATTCTAGAATGCCTGAACCACTTCTGACAACTTTTGGTCTGGAAGCAACAGCTTTACCGAAGAAACACCCTCATTATACCAGTTGAAGCCCTGATCCATCTTTCACTCCATTCTGCCATCACTCATCAACAAGAGACCAAAATACTCTTCAGGTTTGATGCAAAAACTTACTGCCAGCCTAGGGGGAAGCATTTCATCTTTTTTCTGATTGAGAACCATGGGTTCAGGCTTGGAGGAGCCGATCCTCAGCCTTCTCACACTCAGCTGCAAACTGTCCAGAAGGTAATGGGTTGTAAATGCCAACAGAATCACATCATCTGCAAAAAGATTTCAAAGCCAGACACCATTCCTACTATGAACAACACAAACAGGATCTTCAACAATGAACATTCTTTCAAACCAGAACCGGGAGCATGCACATTGTTGTGCCAAGAAAGCGAACATGGCTCATGTTTTGGTTTATTTACAGCCCAGAGTCACTCCGGCACCCTGTACTCCTCTTATCACCTGCTCCACAGAATCTCTTGAGGTACGCAGGTGGATGTCTTTTCTCCAGGTCCATAAACCACATGTAGGCTGGGCAAGCAAACTCCCAGAACCCCATCAGCAACTCTGCGGGGGTTGAGTGGGACATTTTTGTATTAAATGTCAAGGTACCCACTGGATTGATGGGCTTGAGTCACTTGTTTGTGTGAACTTTAAAGGAATAAAAAAAGAGACATACCCCTCGCCAACACATGGGAGTCACTCTGAGAGGAGAATGTCACATTGGATTGACACAAAGTGGTGAAATGTAAGAGTTTGCTCTGTAATACTATTAAAACTTTTTAAAAGTCTGTTTATATAAATTAGTGTTCTAGGTTTTCACTTGTTTCAGGCTCGTCCCTATTGTCACATAAAAACAACAAACAACAGCTTGAAATTTCAGTAAATTATCAAAGTTGAAATTCTCCATCAAGACATTATACCACTTTCAAATTATTACAGGGAATGGGGGCCTAATTAATTTGAGAAGTGGGAAACAAATGGGTCAAAAAGGAGGGGGCACATTAGAAGGATTCAGATTTTGAAAAACAGAAAGTAATGAAACTGACAAACTAATGAGATCTTTAGTGCATTAACTGGATGCCGAGTTTGAATATAATTTAACAAAACAGTCTCGAGCCACGCCACAGCTCCAGATTGATGTTTTTTCATTAATGCACTAAATGACTACCCATTAGTCGGCTGGGGACCAAAATGAGTTTGGCCCACAGTTTGGAACATTCAATATTAATAATAAAAAAAAAAATCTGCAAATTGTTTCTCTAAACACAACTGAGTGATAAAAGAAGACATAACAATTATGTTTGAGGGAAAATAGACAACTGAAGAACACCAGAAGTAGAAGTGAAGGGATGACTGCAAAATGAAATCAGGTGAGCTGAATAAAAAAGGCAAAACAGGTAAAAGGTGAGAAAAACTACAGAGGAGATCATAACTAGTTTAAACCTGAGTAAAATACACACCAAACAGCCAGAACAGACCCAGTCTATGGTCTGTTTTGAAGATAATTTTCACTTTTGTTTGATACATGATTTAAGTAGATAATAACAAAGTAAACAAACAAAATGTTCACTGAGGTGCACATGCCAACTAGATTAACCATTAAAATGTCTTGCACTGAGATAAAATGATTAGTACCACATTCTCACAGCAAGCACATTGAATCTAGGGTGGGTTTTCTTCCCACATGCATGTTAGGCTAATTGATTATTCCACGTTGACCCTTGGTGTGAATGATCATTACGGCTGTCTGTGTTGGCTGCTCTCAGCAAGTGATTACACAGAGTGGAGGCAGAGAGGCATGTGACCACTGTGACGATGTTTGGTGGGATGACAGGCGCCCAGGAGGTTATATAACCATGGCAACATATACTTTGATCCCATGTGGCCAACATAAACTGGGGTCTCCAATGATTTATTTTATACAAAACAAATCTAAACTCTTTTATTTGTACACTTGTGCCTCAGTTTAGACACCTACTGACACCTGTTGCAGGGATTACAACTATACTGTTACTGAGGTCACTGTGGCTTAATATTTATTTTTTCTTAGTACGTTCTCACCTTTCAATGTTAATCTATTCAAATGATTATGAACACAGCCAAACATACATATGCATTCTGACATAAACACTCACACAAAGCAGATAAGACCTCAAGCTTGACTATAATGAATAATCAAAGCTGCTTTAAACTAAAACTCAAACACAGATTACCTTCAAGAGCCGCTTTGTGATGAGTCATTAGTGCTCCTTCTCAAAATGACATTTCCAATGCAGAGCCCCAGGCGTGAGCTTAAAATAGAGCACCTGTGGCGTAGTGATAGTGGCAGAGTGGATTAAGTCAAAACAAAGGACCGGTGAAGCTTTTGCTTAACAAATGATGATGATAAATAATGTAAAAATGGAGGTTTGTAAAGCTTCTGGTCATCTAACAAAGATGCAATGGATACAGAGTTTATTAGTCTGGGTGGTAACAAAGTGAGTAGATTACTTTTGTGACAATTTTCTTCATGATTTATCATCATTAGGTTCCTCTATTCCTTTTCAGTTTCAGCACTGATCTAACGTCTTTTAAAATCCACTTTTCTAGCAATCCTTTTGAGTGGGTAACAGGTGGATTAAAAGCACAATTTACTCTTTCCATAGTTGGCCTCATCACATAAGATGACAAAGCAGAGTACACTCAGCGGACACAGGACTTTGCAGACTGGTGCACTGGTCCTCATCAATGCAGGAAAAATAAAAAGTGGTGGTGGACTTCTACAAGCACAGACCCACCACATTGTCACCGGTGAACATCCAGGGAACTGACATTGAAATAATGGACTCTTATAAATACGGGGGTGTTCACCTGAACAGTAACCTGAACTGGAGTCACAACATTGACGCTCTTTAAGGGTCAGAGCAGGTTTTACCTGCTGAGGAGACTGAGGCTGTTTGGAATTCAGGCGACAGTCAACCCCCCTGACTATATCAAATCAACCATACAGCATGATACTGTTACTGCTAATTTCTTTTAATAAATAAAAATAACTATTGATTTTCTAAATTTCTTAATCATAGAACTGATAAACTGTTCACTTGAAATGTAATCTGTAACAAATTCCAGCACTTGTTGTATTAATTGTTAGTATTGGGCAACCACTAATTTAGAAGTTTTGGTTCATCTGTCTTTTCTTGAACTAAAAATACAGTTATTGTATTTCTTTCTGCTGCTCCCTTTTGCAGGAGTCACCAGCAAGCAAATAGATTAAATATTTGGCATTTTTTTAACACCAGATGCAACTTGAGCTCAAACCTGCTGTTTGAAGCTTATGATACTACCACCGAGCTACTACAAACCAAGCGGGTACATGTAAAAACTTGTCTTAGGTTTTTCAGTGTACAGAACAGTAGGCAAGATGGGACCTCAAGGACATTGCAATATTTTGTATCTTACCAATGGTGTTCATTCTGAATTGTGAGTTAAAATCACTATAGGCTGACCCGGATTTATCATTCAGCTTGTTCTGCAGCTGTAAGGCTCTGATTGTGAAAACTCTACCACCATTGTTTTCCACTAGAACACATCCCATGGTTAGTTATGTCCTAATTGTGATTAAAACTTTTAAATATATTGCACAGCTAACAAAAAGAGACTTAAAAGTTCACAAGTTCAAAAAAATTTAATTGAAACGAAAAAAAAGGAACTAAAACGTGTAGAATGTCACTTCTACTGACATTTCTGGCAGCTGAATCTTGTATAGTTTGGAGTAAATTACTGAGTTTTCTGGTTGTAGAAGTGAAGTGAAAAAGCAGTTGAAATGTGTGACTCATGCCAAAAATATACTAGTATACCTACTGAGCAGCTCCCCAGTGTCGCTGTTAGCATCACATCTTCCATCCACCCCCCACCTCCCCCAATTTAAGCTGTGTCAGACTCTCTTTCAAGGATCAAAATAATGAGATGATAGATATATCATGAAGGAAGACCTGTATAAGCCCTGCGGTGGGCTGCTTAAAAAGTAGTGCACTATTAAACCAAATGTTTTTTTTACAATAGGCTTTAAATGTTCCAAAGTAACTGTGATTTCTTTGTTGCTTTTATGAAAGCTGATAAAAATATTAAATTTTTCCCTGTTCAAAGGGATTTATGTGGAGGGCTCAGCATGTCAGATTCTAAATTTCTTACATAGAGTATATTTTTTTCTTTGGTCAGAGCTTATTAGAAACAGAAGGATCCTTATGAGTGTCTCAAATGTGGCAGAACGCTGCACATTTTTTGCATGTGGCAGAGCAACATTAACTGGTCATAAAATGTCCCTAAAATGGAAGACAGAAATGACAGAACTAGAGTTTGTCTGGGCTTCAGATTATTGAACTGTGCTGACTGAGTCATCATTTACAAAGAATATACTACTTATAATACTTAAACTCCTCCACTTGGGGCAGGACCTCCTCCTTTTCCGGCTCAAGACCATGGTCTCAAATTTGGAGGCACTGATCCTCATCCCATCATTTAGTGACTTATTAACTGTTAATCAACATGTATCTACTTGATATGTGGCTCCCTCCTGCAGCGCAAAAATAACTGTTTACTTTACGGCTTACCAAGGTTGATGAAAGAGGGACAACCCTCAGGGTTGTTACCAGGGCTTTGAAAAGTATTATGAGATCATGTAATTTTGAGACATTTAGTTTAAGTAATCCATGGCAACACACAAGCTCTGAGGAGGAAACTGAGTCTTTAGATCTGAAAATAAACATTTAACTCAGACCTTTTAGTTGTCTGCATAATATGTGGGCATCCAATTTTTACCATTGTCTTACAACATCATCAGTACTGCTGTTGATTTATTGTTTTTACAAGTACGGCGAGATGAGACTATAATCAGAGGTATTATTAAGATTAATATTACCTATAGCCATAAAATGAATATTCTGGTGCTTTTTGCATAGTGTGTTACCAGTGGAGTCCTTGATGGCCAGTGAATCAACTGTCTTCAGACTGAAAACAAGCTCCTACTGTGTAGACGTGAGCTGATCTCCCATGTTTCTCATGACTATCCTCACCTCATGGGGCAAGCTCTTACATGGAGCTCTGGACCAAGGGGGTGGAGATTGATGAATATTTTATACTGCATTTCCTCCATTTCTGAATGATCACATGCATAGTTATAACCTCATCAAGCGTTCTGACGATGATCCTGGAGCTCATTCCAGATCTACTGTCTTGTTTCTGACCTCTTTTGACAGCTCTTTGGTCATGCCCTTGGTGGTGGAAAAACTGAAAAAGCAGAAACTAGTTCTATGGACAGATGGGCTTTATACACAAAGGTTGAGACCAGGATTGGTTGATTAATTGACTGTCAGCTGTGAGCCACATGGGCACATAACCATTAATTTGTAGGAGCCTGAATTCTGACTGGATTATAGTGGAATTAAACAATTTCTTCCCTTAATAATTAGCAAATCAACTGTTTATCTTTCCACCCTGAAATGAAGCTATCATAAAAAGTACATAATGTTTATTTCCTTGCAAGTGAGCAAAGTTACCAGATCTGCAGGGACTCTTGATATTATCCAGTGTACTTATCTAATTGCAATTAGACAGCATTTTCTAATTTTCTATTCAACAATGTTAAATTTGAAGTTGGCTTGTAACTCTGAAGTAATATGGCTCTGCTTTAACAGGCTCATTGCCGTTGGATGTTTTCAGAGCTGCAGGGAAAAGGAAACAGAGCAAAGAAAACCTTTATCATTACAGTGATATTATCTGCCGAGCAGACAACTTTTGAACTGCTTAGCTGGATCAAGAGCACATGATGCAGATTACGTTCTTCAGTTCGCACTTATGAATAGAGTGGTCATTACCAGAAGATAAGAACTAATAACGAGTGGGTGTTCCTGTTCAGATTATTGAAGTTTGACATCTCAATGTGTCCTTTTCAGGTTTCAGATCAGCTGCAGAAATAATGTTTGCCTTAAGGAAGCTGAACAACACTCGTGAAGACCAAGTGATCACAGGTTAGATGAGACAATAGCTGCTGATTTGTTTATTTGAAATGAACACAAACTTAATTAACTTTTGTGGAAGGTGTCATTACTACCATTTGTCATGGCTGTTTATCTATGGTAATATGAAACATTCAAGTCCTAATGGCTACATTATTATTGGTGCCGATGCTTAAACATAGAAGCATCTTTATTACTATTCTGTTGGTATTAGTAAGAGAGTGAATGGTCATTTGTCTCCTTTGCCTCTATGTGGCCGTATATTGAATGGACCACTCTGGAAGCTGGAGGGCCTTACATGTTGGAGCCAGAGTCTGACCCAGAGCAAAAGGAGAATGAAGATGATGAAATTTTAGTTGGTAAGTCCAGACCCTATTTGGCAATTTCATTCAAAAATAGTGAACTTATTTGGAAAACTTATACAAACACACCTTACAGCTCCCTCCCCTATGCACTCTGCTGCGCTCAAATCTACCTGTCTGGACACAGTGACAGTTTTAACAAATATGTAAAAAATACAATTTTATAAAAGTTACCCAAGGCAGCTTTATGTGTTTTTATTATTAGCATTAACTATCATAAAATCAAATGTTGAAACTGTGGCTTAATTAAAATAAATGTGATCACCAGTAACAGATTGTGTCCTACCACAATCAAAGGCTGAATTATTCTGAGGGAAACCTGCAAGAAACATATGGAGGCTGACATGACTACCCTTTTCACCCTGAAATGTTTAATCCATATCTTCAAGTCACTGTTCTGTCTGATGAACCACAGCCTGAAGATAAATAAGTTTGGTGTTAATCCATTTTACTTCCTTCCACTATAAAATAATAATTTGTAATAATGACTAAGGTGATAAGATGATACATATAAAATAGCACATGTTTTTACTATTACTAAAACTTTTTAAAGTAATTATAGAATTTGTGCTCATTCCTTTTTCTGAGTTTATGGTTTGATTGATGCTCTTCTCTACATGTTTTACATAGTTTAAATAAATGAGACACAAGCTTGTAATAAATTGGCAAAATCGGTAATTAGCAAAACCAGTGAGCAATAGAAAAAATCTGCAAGTTAACAATGCACTATTACTCAAAATATAAACTGTTTCCTGCCAGTCATTAAAATTCTTACTTTTTTTTTATTCTATCCATCCATTTTCTGTTCACGCTTATTCCTTTAAGGGTCACGTGGGTCACTGGTGCCCATATCCAGCAGTCACAGTGCGAGGGGCGCCGCGGGGTACACCCTGGACAGGCCGCAAGTCCATCACAGGGCCACACATAGAGACAAACGAGACAAACAACCATTCACTCTCACCTAGGGACAATTTAGAGTTATCAATTAACCTAACAGTCATGTTTTTGGTGTGTGGGAGGAAGCCGGAGTACCCAGAGAGAACCCACGCATGCACGGGGAGAACATGCAAACTCCACCCAGAAAGGTCCACAGCGACCTTCTTGCTGAGACATCAGTTCTACTGAGCCTTTTTTAAATTTCCAATTTACTGAAATCAATAACATTATAATCAAACTTGTGTTTTGTCTTAAGTTTGATAAAAAAATATCTTTTGAAGCAGCTTTATTTTTGGTGAAGCGTGACAGTATTGCCTCGGGTTGAACTCTCCTCTCTGGCACCTACAGAATTCTGTTCAGAGCCTGCGAGTACCACACTCTCAACATAATTGTCTTGTCTGTTTCTAATATAAAAAAAATATTATAAAAAATAGAAATGAAGTCTTCACTAAGCAAACAACAGAACACACACACTCAGTCACAGGGTCACTCCTGTTCAAGTATTGAGCTGTTTAAAAGCTCACATTCTCTGTCAGAAAAAAACCCAACTCTATGGTGACTGACTTTTATAGAATATTAAAAATTATGAAGGCAAAGACAGAAATTTCAACATTGAATTTAATTATATTGATTGTAAGTGCCTCTGTGGAGAACATAATTTATTGTAAGATTAATTCAAACACAGAATAATTCACCACTAAAAAACTCCCAGTGCACGGTCAGACTCAAAAACATTGAAGACTGTTGGTTTGTAACATTTTTTTGTGATTCCTGCAATAAGCTGCAATTTATCTGTGTATAATGCGATCTCATGTATTATACGACACCCCCCTATTTTTATCTTAAAAAGCATAAAAAATATTCTCATACTACCTCTAATTTCATACGGACTTCAGCATTTTTTAGCCTTTGCAGTCTTTATACATATCAGTAAAATTATCATTTGACTGTTGTGTCAGTTATTTTTTATTTTATCTTAACAACATGTGTGTACTAAAAGGTACACAACAACTAATGCATAACAATAACTACAGCAAAAAGTATCAATGTGAAATCTATCAATGCTCGTTTGTTAACTGGTGTGATATAACAAACAGAGTTATGTGGCTCTAACAAGTGTGGAGCTGAATCAAAAGCCTTCAAAATCAGGCCCACCATCATCTGTATAATTAACAAGTTTCTGGAATTCCTCCTCTGTAATAAAGGCACCAGGCACATCATGTTGCCTGCTTGAATCTGTTACTACCCTGCTCTGAGGCACGAAGGAGTGTCAGAGGTAAGCTCGCTGGTACCTTTTTTTTATTACGCGGTCTCATTTCCAGACTCTGGCATTTTGTGAATGAGGCCGATATTTCAGTTAAAATACATTTGCGTATAGTACTACCCCCCAACTTTATGAATGTTTTTATGGATTAAATTTTTTGTATTATACTGGAATAAATACAATAATACTTTAGTCCACACATATTGGTAAATGTTGAGCTCAGTCTAAACACAAGGGTATTTTGCCTTTATTTCAAACTGTCTATGTGTGGATCATCCTCTGTAAGGTGAGGAAAATTATAGTTATGGGTTTTGTTTTAATGCTCCTACATTATGCATCGTTTGTAGGAAGAAATGCGCTTTTAAATTATTTAACATGATTAAAAGAATTTGCAGCTTCAACACAAATTTGCAGGTTTTATACAAAAAAATAAATCATGCCAATGATTGCAAATAACGAGTTGGTATATTACTAAAGTATTTCTTTTTGTTTTATTGATTTCATCACCAGTGAGGATGTCTCACGTTCACTGGGTTGATTGTTGGAAGCATAGGCTTAATAGATTTTCATGAAACATGCTGTACACTAAATTGGCTAAGGAACAATTCACCTGATTAAGTGGTGTTCTGGGATTCCCTTCCATTAGAAAATAAATTAGCTGTAGCAATTGTATTATCAGACACAAAGCTTAAATCCTGAATCCCAAAGGTTCACTAACAAAAAGCCGTGTAATTCTTCTGTTTTATTATTTAAACGCCTTACAGCTTGAGCCACAAAGGGTTCTCTGATTTGGGGCTTTTTTACTTATTTATCTATTTTTTCAAAACAAATAGACGTCAGGATTCTAAACTGCATCAAATCACTCTAATTTCATTTAGCTGTAGTTAAAAAATAAAACAAAAGAAAAATGACTTGAATATCGAACCATGTCACCAAGGTAATCTTACCTTCCTTTTAGCTCTGAGCTGTCCATGATAGTTATCGGATGAGTCTCCAGGAATCTCACCCCCCCACAGAGTTACCCCCACGATGGTGTAAGTGATGCCCATTACCACTAAGGGCAACACGTAGACCAGAGCTGTCACTATGATATGATACCTGGAACAAAAACCAGAGAGAAAATAAAAAAACATGATTATGTTGTTTACTAATGTCAAAATTTGATGTTCTGGTTAAAAAAAAAGTATTTTGTCTGTCAAAGTCTAACCATCCATGACTCCACTTTCATAGTGAGATCAAATCATTTGGAGCTCATCCTGTGTAACAGAACTTGCAACATAATTTCCCCAGTTAAGCTGGGAGGTGAAGACAGCAGGTGGGATCAAATCTGTCCAAATTTAACTTCTTATATTCTAACCATGGATGATATTGAGTGTGTGTTTTGGGAACTGAAGTCCTTCTATGGTTAAACTATTAAGGGTTTTTATATAAGAATCACTGCAGGCATAAGCTTGACGTGGGGAAGCAACACTGAGTCAAAATGACTGTTGTTTCTCTGATAAGCAATACAAATGTGAAAAAAAAATTAAAAACACAATAGTTGTTCAGCATGAGGAAGCTTACTTTACTGTAGAATGAATAAAACAAAAAGTCAAACTGTAGTAAGTGTTAATGAGTGTTACTTGGCTGAAAGAAAAAAGCAACACTGTAGATCAGTATTTTAAAATTAATTTAGCTCGTTAAGTACAGAAATGGCAGCTGTCTATTATTTGCTATATAACACTTTTGTTGCTGTTAGTTCTACCTGGCACTTGTTTTCACATTTTTTCACATACTAAAAAACTAATTATAATTTGTGTAATTTGTGTGAATGTCCAGTTATTTTTGCCTTATCTTTGCTTTTCATTCATATGTTGTGTAGTTTTTAAGTAGTTTGCAATACCAAAAATAAAAATAAATAGAAGCTTACACTGCATTTGCTGCTAATGTCACATTTTCTTGCTCAGGATTTTGATAAGAAGCAGCAATATCAATAGCTGAGGAGGAAATGACAAAAAAGATAAAACTGTTATGAAGAACATTTGCTCACATGATGGGGTCATCAGCCATGCGAGGCCAGTCCACGTAGCAGATGGTTCTGCGTGGCAGAGTTTTGGTGGTGGAGAAGTAGCACAGAGGAAAGGCCAGAACCACGGCCAGACTCCAGATACAGACGATGATCCCTGTGGTGACCTTTGCTGAGAGACGAGGCTTCAGAGGGTGAATGATGGCCATGTATCTGCAAAGAAACAGAGCGACAGGTTGAAAGATAGTTCTGTGGTTGGACTAACAAAAGAGGTAATTAATAAATGAATAATGGATTTCATGCTTTTAAAAAATTTAATTGAATGACAGTTAATCAGTACCCTAAGGATAATTACATTACCGCAGAACAAATTAATAAAAGAAAAATTCAACATTAGAAGTCACTGACAGAATGACCTTTCATGCCAATCTGTACTGCAGTGAGCAATTAAAAAAAAAATTTTTTTGATCTATATTTCATAAAAGTTGTGTAGATTAGAAACTTGTGTAACATTTTTCTTTTCACAAGTAACTCTTTGGGTTTCACAGGATCTCCCAGCACACAGCCGGCCTTCTTTATTTTTCTGGTTCAAGCCAGAAAGTTATAGATTCAGCATGAGCCTTGGCCAGTTTTATTAAGAATGTACCTATAGCAGATAATATCAAATAGTTACCTAATTGTTTATAACCAGAACTTAAATTTAAGGGGGGAGGAGTATTATACAAAATCAACTTTTTTGAGCTTTATAATATGATATAATATCACTCCCTCATCAAAACAGAGTGTTGCTTTGATTCAGTGCATGTTTGAGAAATCCTAGAATCTCCTGTGGTAGCCAAATGGAGCTGCCTAAACCAGTGGTGTCCAAAAACCTCAAGGGCCAGTGTCCTGCATGTTTAAGGTGCTGCCCTGGTTCAACACAGCTGAACCTAAGGAGTGCTTAATTAGTAGGCCTTGATGGCAAACTCAGAATGTAAATCATGTATTTGAATCAGATGTGTTGAAGTACGGACAAATCTAACACTTGCAGGAGACCGGCCCTCGAAGACTGGAGTTGGACATGTCTGGTCTAAACACTAGTAGAACGCACCACCTATTGACACAAAAATCCTCCCTGGAGCACAGTCTCCAGCCAAGCACCCCTCCCCTGAAGTATTGTTGTGAAGATGTGCTGAAGTGGGAGTGTCGGAAACAGTAGGAGGTTCTTAAAGAGACAGATGTTAATTTCAAGGAGTTTAGATAGAAGCAAAGTCAACTTTGATTTTGATATATATACAGCATTTAAAAGGATTAGAAGTTAACTGAACTGATCCCATTAAGCACCTTTAAGTCCAGATTGAGGGCATTAGAGATGACTTCCTTGAATGGTGAATATTTTTAATAGTGATTGTTTGTATTGTCTTTTACTTGTGTAACTCTAAATGCATATTTTTGCTGCCTCTTGGCCAGGACTCCCTTGAAAAAGAGGTTTTTAATCTCACTGGGACTTAGTTAAATAAAGGAAATAAATAAATATAAATAACAACTGAAGGTAACATAGTTTGTGGTATAGAATTGAACAATGTGCCTGGGAAATGCATAACCGCACCCCTCACCCCAGAGATAGTTCATAACTTTCGATTTTATGTCAAATAAAATGTCATTTAAAAAGTTTAGAGTTATTAAAGTTTGAAAGTCAAATCATAAATCAAAATTTGTGAAGTTTTTTAGCTTGCGGGGGTGATGGCAGGGGTTATTTTCAGTAATTCCTGACCCTAACCTTAATCAATTAAAGATTATTTCAGCTCAGAAGGGGTTTTTACTATTATTATTATTTTTTTCTGAGAGCCAGCATGCAGAACTAGTGCTATCTGGTTCTTTTTTATTAAGTTTGAAGTAAAATTGATGAATGACTCATTCCACATCACTGGGATACATTTTATTTTTCATGGACCTCACAGTGAAACATTGAAAACTGGCAGGACCTTTCCCGATTGCAAAAGCACTGCTCGGTGTGCTGCATGATTTTAAACTGGTAATTACACGAGCTTTGAGGAGCTAATCCAATCTTACTGAGATGGCAAAGGAAAAAAAAATGGCCCTTTCTTTTATCCCCCCCCAGTAGCCCGAAGTCTCTGGGGAACTGCAACAAAGATTCATCCAGTCTCAAGAAATAGCATGGAACTCACTGGCCTTCGTTAGATGTCCAATCAAGTCTGTGTTAAAGCAGCAGAGTTACTTAGGATCCAACAAGCTCATATAATGGTGGCTGATGTAATACACTTGAAATCACTGAACAAAGGTTCTTATTCAGTAATATTTGAACAAAATTGAACACACAGCTAGTATCTAGACACATGAAAGTACATTTACAGCTGTATTTGCTTCAACTTGGACTGACCACAACAATGTTATAGGTTTAAACAAAAAAAAAAAAAATTTAAAACATATTTTCTGTTATGTTTTGTCTGTTTTGAGGTGTGCCATCCGGTAAACATTATACAGAAAAGCTTGGACAGGATATTGTTCTGAAACCACAGTGGTCCTTTATTGCAAAGTAAACATTTTATTACCACAAGATATTGAACTAGCAGAGATTATTGCAGTGTTCGGAGCAAATGTCAAGTCGTCTCTCAAATCTTGCCAACGATAATATTCTGGGTTTCAATCATCAGCAGTTTACAATACCACCAAACATATTTCCACTGGAGTTTAAATCACCTTTATCAGATTTTCCAGCACCACGCGTAAAAGAGAGAACAAAATGAGATAAAATAGACAGAGATGTTGAATTGATTTAAATATTTATTGAGAAAAAATGTCCAGTGATTCATAGCTGTGAGTGATTTTGAGCAAGTGTTTGCAAAATAATCTCTAATAATAAACCTAAAGATTTGTATAACTCCTAAAATTAGATTGACTTGGGTTTCTTGAGCTATATTACTGTAGTTTCTGACAGATTTCCTAATATTGCTGTCTTTACTTTATCAACTCTCCATACAGACCTGTGTTTGTCTTGCTTACTCTTTCAATCATTCCTGTGGTTCTTCATGTCTCTTTTCTGTCCTCTCAAA
Source organism: Anablepsoides rubrolineatus (assembly GCA_031762495.1). Lineage (NCBI taxonomy): Eukaryota > Metazoa > Chordata > Actinopteri > Cyprinodontiformes > Rivulidae > Anablepsoides > Anablepsoides rubrolineatus. The sequence goes on along the minus strand of JARVGW010000427.1, from coordinate 23,518,944 downwards.
CTGCAGCCAGTAGAGGTAGATGGCTGCCCATCCTGAGCCTGGTTCTGCTAGAAGTTTTTTCCTGTTAAAAAGGAATTGCTCCCTTCTACGTCCACGTTGATCAGGAAGGTGGAGTGTGATGCAATCGTCTGGCTTTCATATATGGATAACTTTTACTAATTTGCTTATCTAGTCCAGTGTTTCCCAACCCTGGTCCTCAAGTTCCTGGTCCTCAAGTACCCCTATCCAGTTGGTTTTACTTGTTTCTCTGTTATTCAGCAGGTCTTCAGAAGATTGTTAATCACTCCTTCATTCAAACCAGGTGTGTCAAATCAGGGAAACATC
>JARVGW010000427.1:23493860-23512006 GCA_031762495.1 Anablepsoides rubrolineatus | reverse complement strand
TAAATAAATAAATAAATAAATAAATAAATAAATAAATAAATAAATAAATAAATAATAGGCCTGACAAATGAACTGGAAGAACAATTAGGTTGGCATGAAACAAATATTTTTAGGTCAACCTATAAACATGGTTATTACTGATAACCAACCTAAAGCAAGTTTAAAAAAAAGATTCTTGCACATGAACCTTCTGAGTTAGACAGAAAACAAGAAAAAAACCTCATCTTTATTTGTCCTTGATGGAAATGGAAACTTTGCATTTGATCCATTTAAGTCAGACTTTATAATAAGATGGTGTGGCGTTGCTGTCACTTTCTCTGCTTGTGTGTGTTGCATGGAAAACATATATTTACCGTGAGCTAATTGCATTCCCTTACTTGAAATGTTGTTTTCTGCACATCTCCTGCTGCACATTTGTTGTGAAAAGAGCACAGCGGATACGACACCTCATCAGCATCACATGTTGTCAGCTGTTGTGTCTGCGCATCGCTACAACTCGGGTCAGCGCTCGAGGCTATCCGCTTTGATTAATTCAAAATGTGACGAGAGACAGCAATTTATCTGCTAATGAATGAGCATCACACCTCAATTGTTTCCTGATTAGTTCAAACCTCGGACATTAATCTCTTGAAAAGGATGTTTCATGGAGGAATGCTCTGCATAAGCTGTATTTTCTTGCTGACTGTGCTTAAATGTGTGTGCAAAGTGAGAGTGGCTATTGACAAAAAGCAGCCTGCGATGCAAAGGATCAATTTATTGCTTACATGTTTGCACAGCTGAAACATTTCAACCCAAATTCTGTGAGAAATAAACAAAATGCTTTCTACACAGAAATCCCTTTCCTGTTGGCCCGAATGCAAAACACCAAGCAAATCAAGAGTTCACTGGATTCATTTTTCACATCTGTGTGTTGGGGCAGAAAAGAAAACGGAGACAAGCAAAACACAGCTTGTTGATTTTTTTTTTTTTTTTTTTTTGCAAAATAAATGTTAAACCAAATTTTCCTGGGATGAGACAACTCCAAGCAGCAGAATGTCTAACCTTAGGCTAACCGGTGTGTTTTAAACAAAACTCATCAGTAACCAAACAAGGATACAAAGTCTTGGAAGGTATTACATGGAAATTGTTTTATTTTCAATTGATTAGTTCTTGATATAATGACAATAATGTTTCAAATGAAACCACATTTTTGTTTGTATTTTACTTATTGGCACATTTTTTTTCCTACATACTAGAGTTGTAAAGTAACTAAGTACAAATACTTTGTTACAGTACTTAAGTAGAAATTTTGGCTATGTACTTTACTTGAGTAATTATTTTTAAGCCTACTTTTTACTTCTACTCATTACATTTTTACACAATTATCTGTACAGAGTTTGATAAACACATTCTTTCTGTATGGGATGATCTTGCAATTCTCCTGAGAATCCATCCTCAATGTTGTTTTTTTTTAATATGAACAATATACAAAGAAAATATACTATTTTATTTTTGTCAGATCATCTAATTTTATTATCAAAATCAAAATATTTAAATATTAGAATAAGGTTTTTATGTGACAGATAAGTAATATACAATCAAATACACTAGCTTTGTTTTTACTTAATGTTCCCCCAATGGATTTATGTTGCACAATTTATAGCATTAAAACTTAATTAACTTTAAACAAAAATATCACACACTGTTAAGAACATCATCTTTGCTGCAAATAAAACCACTGCTAATTTCAGTAGAAGTGGTTTTAATTGAAAATGAATGTTTAAATCTTCAATCTAAACTTAACTGTGCTTTAACAGCAGCTTATGTGTTCATAAACAGACGCCTGTGTCACTAAACAGTGAAAAAGGAGTTTTCATCACACACAAACCTACACAGACAATAAACCTCTCCAAATGTATCTAAACACTTTTAACTCAGTATTACTGGACACAACAAATCTGCTGCACCGATGGTCTCACTGTGTCTTAACAGCTGTCAAAAGGGACATAAATGAAGTAATAAATGTTCAAAATGACTCAAAGCCTCTAAGTGATGGATTGCACCATTGAAGCCACACTGGAGGTTGCACAGGTTCAGGCAGACAACCGTCAAAAACAAAATTAAAAAAATGATGGCTGCTTCATAACTTTGAAAGTGATTCATTCATGTTTGCAGACAGAGTTGCTCCAGTAGCTTTCTCCCTGTCAGTCAGCTTAGACTGGCATGTTTCTACAGAGGATGTCTTCTAATAAACAGAGAGAAAAATCTTTGGTTTTAAAACTGCATTCATTTTTTCATACTACAAGAAATTAATTTATGTTGTTGGCCTTCATCTCTGCGGACACTTTAATCTGGTGTGGAGACAAACATCTAGCATTAAAGCCACATCTGGACATTCTTTTTTCCTTTTAATAAAGTGCATTACTTTCTATACTACATCCTCCATCTGCAGAACATAACACTGATCCTGCTGGATCGTCTCTTAAATAATTAACACAAATATAGTTCCTCTCACATAATTTAGCACTTTCAAGAGCAGCAGCTCACTGCTAATTTATTTGTCTTGCGCTTTGTATCAGTTATAAAGTTTGCAGTTTTTTTTACAGGCTTCATTTGTGATTAATGCACCAGAGTTTGTGAACACAACCTTGTCCTGATGCCATGTACACCGTCTCTGAGACAACACAAAGACGGATCGATAGTCTCTTTCTTGGCTCCATTCACACTTTGATTTAGAGGTGTGAGTAAGTGTGTGGCATTAATATTGCTTCCCTCAGATGTTTTAGCTTTGATGCCCAAACTGGTAAGTAGAAAAAAGAGCAAATGGGTTGCATTTAAATATAAAATGCACACAGGTGTAGAAGATTTATGGGCTTTTGATGTGAAAATGAACCTTTTTATCATCTCTAAGAAACATCCCATTAGTTATGCTCAGGGCAGCATGCTTTATGCATGCAGCACAACACCTACATGCCATCCACACAGACACACATAAACATGGTATACGAGCCTCCGTCACACATCTGTCTTTTTGTGTCACTTATTATCCTTCTTCTATTTCCTTTTCCACCTTTTTCTTTCCAGGTCAAGGAGAGATGGTGCCTATTTCCAGCAGTCACCGTGTGAGAGGTGTTGGACACTCTGGACTGGTCACATGTCCATCACAGGGACACATAGAGACAAATGAGACATTCTCACTCACTTAAGCCCAAAGAAAATTTAGTTACCATTACCATTTGTAAGAGGAAATGTGTGACACAACAATAATGGACTATACCAAACTCAAACTCGGCCCAAACAGATTCAGGTTTCTGGGTTCCAGAAATCGGGGTGGAACTGGGCCATAAGGGCTAATGCTAACATTCTGAACCCGGGTTCGAAGCCATGCCTGCCTGAGTGGTCTGGGCTTTGCCATGCAAAAAGGTCTAAATAAAACCCATTAAGCACATGGAGAACATGAAAACTCCACTCAGAGGCCTTCTCGCTGAGAGATGACAGCTCTAACCACTGTACTGCCTCGCTGCCCTCAATCAATATCAGATTGTTTGCTTCAGTGGTCATTTGTACACTTTTGATTTATCAGAGGGAAAAGAGACTTTTTAAATATAAAAATCAATACAATAACATGTTAACTGGAGTAAGACAGAGTAAAAGAAGTGAGAAGGACAGAAATCAGTAAGAAAATGTACTAATGAGCAAAAAAATATTTATTTCAGAATTAAATACAAGTGTTATAAATGAATTATTTCTTGTTATCATAAATATGTGATTATTGTTGTACATGGGGTGAGTAAAACTCTGAAGATGTCAGCTTTCATTCAGAATATTAAGAGTTTGTATTCAGTCCTGTAGAGAATCGAAGTATACTTGATTGTTTTTAGAGAAGTTTAGAGGCTGTTCCTGTCCTTTTTTAGTCTTTATTGTGACTTTTTCATTGAGTTTTTTTTATCTTAATAATTATCTTTATTGAGTCATTTTAAAGTAAGTTCAGTCTGAATGATAATATTTTTGTCAAAGCTGTTTGGTGGAAAAAAATACAGTTTTATCAAAACCATAGGATTATTTTGTCTTTTCTTCATCTGTTTTCTTCTCCTCTTTTTCATCTTCAGGTGTCACTTCATCAGCTTTTGCTCCTTCTTTCTCTCCTCCTTTCTCATCTTTTTCAGTCACATCCCCCCTTTCTCCTTCTTTCTCTTCCTCTCCATCTCCTTCAGTCTTCTCACCTTCTTCTTTAATTTTTCCTTCTGTTTTTGCTTCTTCTTCCTCCTCGTCTTCATCTTCGACCTCCTCTCCACTCAGGCGCTCCAATTCGGTGATTCGCTGCTTCAGAGCTTTGCCAGAGCTTTTGTAATTTCCTAAAACCTTCTTGAGCTTAATCTGCATCAGCTCCATTGTGCTGTACAACTTATTAACCTTGTCCTCCAGCTCTTTAACCTCAGGCTTGATGTTGGCAGGATCCAAATCTATTAGACCATCTTTCATGAGAATTTGGCGCCCTTTCTCCTCCAGTATGGCTTTGGCATCTGGATACTCAGTCAACGATTCCATTAAATCATCTTTTGACAGGCAGAAGAGGTCAGAGTACCCAATGCTGCGAATGTTGGCCGTCCGCCTGTTGCCCGCTTTGCTGCCTTTAATATTAAGGATGCTGATTTCACCAAAGTAGCTGCCGCTTCCTAACACGACAAACTGGGTGACGCCATCATCGGCAACGACAGCAAGTTTGCCGTCCTTTATGATGTACATCTCTCGGCCAATGTCGCCCTTCTTGCAGATGTAATCGCCGGGGCTGAACACCTGTGGTTGGAGTTTAAGTACAAGCTGGATCAGGAGGCCCGCCTCACAGTCTGCAAAGATACGAACTTTCTTCAGGGTGTCCATGTGGACCTGGATGCCTATTTCTGCTTTCAGCTTGTCTGGGAGATACCTCAGTACCTCTCTCTCGTTCTGAGCTTTGCCGTTATTCCACAGGTAGTCGAACCACTTGATGACTCGCAACTCAAGTTCCTTGCTGACCTTTCGAACCTATAAATAAAGATAAATCAGAGCATTATTAGAATAACTGGACGCACATTTATTGCACCACTCAATGTACAATCATTGAATGGTTACTAACCTGCATGTACTGCTTGATGTTATCAATGCGGGCTTGGAACTGAGCTTGGGCAGCGTTCATATTGGAAATCATGGTGGCAATGTTTCCCACAATGGTGGCAAAGATCAAGACTCCAACTAAGAAGTCAACTACGTGGAAGAGAAATTCTGAGTCAAGAGCTGGAGGTGGTGTTTCTCCGATGGTGGTCAGAGTCAGTGTGGACCAGTAGAGACTGAAAGCGTACTTCCTCATTGGCTTCCCAAATTCTGGCTCCTCAGGATTGTCCAGAGCTGGGTAAACCCACTCATCCGCACCAAAACCAATAGCTTTAGAGAAAGAAAAGTACAGGCAGGCGTTCCAGTGGATGATAATGAGGATGTACATGATTAGGTTTGCGATGCGAAAAATGTTTGGGTAGTTGGTTTTAGTCTCTGTCCTGGTGAAGAACTCCATCATTCGGCCAATTCTCAGCAGCTTGTTGATGCGGATCTCTGGATAGTCGAGGCCGAGGACAAAATACAAGATATCTGTTGGTAGCATAGAGAGAACGTCAAGACGAAACTGGCGGCTGTTGACATAGTTCTCCTGAAGCAACTTCTCATCTTTCACCAACAAGCCTTGTTCAAGATAGCCTGCAATCAAACAGATGTGTTTATAAAAAAAAATTACCAGAATAAAAACAAAAAACACAACTTCTTACGATAAATACTAAAGCAGTCATTCTACTCAAAATCAAGCTACTTCTGTAAAACACTGATCTCGTCTGTTATAAAAGGTTCATTCCTGAGTAATCACACATCAAATTCAGTTTTCATTTAATTTTTGCTGCATTCATGGTGATTTATTGTTGTTGTTTTTTTCCCCCCCCCAAAAAATGAAAGGAAAACATTACTTTTTTGTAACTCACTACCCATTATGTTTTTTTTTTCTATGAAGGAAAATGTACACACTCATTACACAAAGAAAATGATTTTAGTAACTTATATTTAGAAATGTAAATATATAAATTGTCATTTTTTTGTGTGTTGAGACAAGAAAGATTTGGTTATTTGTTTCTACCTGTTCTGGTCCTGAAAAACATATCAGCCAGGTAGATGAGATCTGAGCTGTAGTCCAAAAGAATCCAGTAGATTATGTAGTCATGCTGCAGCTCCTCAAAGCACGCCCTGTTGGCATAAAATCCCCCCCAAAAAATGTTTTGTAAAACCAAAATATTTTCATCAAAACTACTGTAAAGTTTAGGTTTAGACTCATGTTTTCTGGACTAGTGGTTCTCAGATTGTGTTGCTCCAAAGATGTGGTTTGTGATCAATCGCTCTAAATCTTTTAACTCAACACACACTAATAATAATTATTGTTTTGATTTTATATTGAATCCTTGAAAGCCCTCAGAAATTCAATAAATGTGTTATTTTTCTTTGCATCGCTAAACAACTACAGTAAAGTATTAAAGGTTCACATGATCATATTTTAATAATAAATAAAACCACCTGGCTATGATCATAGTCCAGTTATACATGACAGGTAAAGTGATGATGAAAAGCCAGTTGTAATATAAATTTCCAGCTGGATTGATAACAAATATTTCTTTGGGCCTGTAAAAAGACAGAAGCAAACAGGAATTAGATTATCCAAACATGAGTTTAATTTGTTTAAAAAATGTGATTTATTTACTTTTCTTTATCTTTATCTTTATCCTTATCTTTTTCTTTCTCCTTTTCCTTTTCTTTTTCTTTTTCTTTCTCTTTTTCTTTCTCTTTTTCTTTCTCCTTTTCTTTCTCTTTTGCATCTTTTTCTTCCTTTGTTTTCTTTTTTCTGTAACATGCAAAAAACATAAAAAAGTGAGGGCAAGACCATTTAATTTCAACATTTGCGTGAACGTCCTAAAGTGGAACAATTACACTTTCTTCTCCTTTTTCTTTTTCTTCTTTTTTTCTCTGAAAGTAAAAAAACACATTTACTGGGTAAAGTGAACAGAGGAGAAGAGCCTCACATTGTTCTTTGTGGCTTTAAGTCATACTTACTCTTCGTTGTTATTGCTGTTATTCATATTGGCCAGAAAGTTTGATTGAGGTGCCCTTCAGGAAGAAGCACAGTGTGTCACACATCAAGTTAATGAAGTGACAAGCCTTCGCTCAGGAGTAATTTGGGGATTATAAATGCTGCATTTAAATTAGAACTATGTCTTTGAAGTTTGGCTTACAGGTCATCCTCACTTTGCTCTTCGCTGTCTGTTGTTGGTTCAGCAGCTGTGTGAGCTGTCACAACAATGCAGGGGAGGTTGGTAGACATGGTCATATAGGAGGTTTAATCTGAAAAATAAAAGCACAGTTGAACAACAATTGCATACAATTATTAATTATGTGCAATATTGTAATATAACTTGTGGTCTATTAGCATTTAGATCTGTTGCAAAGAACTGTTAACTACAACCAGCTTTTAGCTCAATATCTTAAATGGCTATTTTCCTGTTTTCTAAGGTCATTTGACTGTGACAGCCATCTTGACTTGGGTTGACTCTGGTAATTAATCAATTGTAGGTGCACCTACATTGAATACTTTCAGAATGTTTTGTTAAAATCCATGCTTTGGTTTCAAATTACAAAGAAACTCACGCAGACACAGACAGATATGGGCAAAGCCAAAGTCATTATTATTGCCCACACTTGCAAGCTAAAATGTCCTTTTTTTATTAAACAGTAAATAATGGTCATTGTTTTGTGAATATTTTGGATTTTCAAACTTTATTCTTGTATTTAGCAGCCATATACTCCTCAGAGCTGCTGCCTTTCACTTCAAAAACTAAATTAACTCTTGCAACAAAAAAAAGGGGGCGAAGAATATAAAACAGTGTATAATGTAAAGCGTTGTATTGTTGCCCTTCTAGCAGTGCTCACAAAATGAGAGAGCAGCCCTATAGGGAATGCTGGAAAGCACAGAAAAAAAAAACATGATTGCAAAAAAATCCCACAGCTGCATGAAGTCTTTATAAGTTCATTCATCACCTGCACAAGTGTGCTATTTGACCTTCTTTTATGCTAATCTGGAAATCATCCTTCCATGTAAGGTAAGTATAAAACTAATAGATAGCTTTTTTTTCTGCACATAAACACCAAAGTGATGAATTTTGGAGACAAGTCGTATCGACTGATCAAGTTTAAAGAAAAGGTTTGTGACGACAGGAAAAAAAAAAACAAGTGGAAGAAAAAAGAGCATGAAAATGTCTACTAGAAGTCTGGATCAATTCTGATTTAATCTTGTAGCCAATGACAGAATGAGACAGAAATTAAATCAAATTAGATCAATTTAGATAAATAGAACATTCTCCAACAAGGCAGCATGAATGCTGAGCGCTGAATGACTGCTGACATCTGTTGAAAAAGCTGAAACTGAGTTATTTGAGCTAAAAGAGGCAGAACATTGGCTATAAGCTAAAAGTAGCAAAAAGCAAAAACTGAAAGCCTGCAGTAAAGGGTTAGCTAAGTGCTAAAAGAAGCAAAAAATTCAATGTCACAATAAGAAAAACTTCGAGAAACAATAAATTTAGATGTTTTCAAAACTTATAAGAGTTGTTGATCAAATGATAAATACATTTGTAACAGATGTCTCTGTTTATGAAAATAAATCACAGATAAATAAGATTTTTTTGACTGTGCATTATTTAGTATTTATCTGTTGCTTTGAAGATTTGGAGAAAGGAAAACACAAAGAAATCACTTCACAGCATAATGTGTTCTCCTCCCAAACGAATGCAGCTCAGTTCATAAGGTCCCATCTGTATCTATAAATATTAACCAAATCAGAAAATAACATTTGCATGTTTATTACTTTGTTTCCATTCTGCCACTCACAATATTGACAAATGTTCATCCACGTCATACCTTCTAACTTTTCATGGTAAATAATTCAGAACAACCGGTGTGACGTGTCTGGGTTTGTACAAAGTCAGAACTTATGCAAAAAGAACTAGAATTAAATATTAATATTTAAATTTATGCAGTCCAAATTCACAGCCAGTAGTGAATTAATTGAGAACCTACTAAATGAATGATCACACTGCGCAGGTGAAACGTAAAAATGATCTGGTTCGGAATATCTTACCTTTGTAATCCTTAATGTATTGAGAAGTCCATTTTCCTTTAGTCCATGTGAAGTCAGTCAATCACAGAACAAAGGTTTATTAAGAAACCAACAACTGTAAAGAATAGTCCTAACTAACGATGACATTGAGTCTCAGTGACCTCGGATTTGTGGATTAGAGTAGGCAGAAAAAAAGACAAAGTCACTCACCCTCTTTTATTGTCCACTTTAATCAGAGATGAAAAACAACTTAGTTCAGCTAATAGTGATGATTGATAAAACCAAAACATGTTTCTATGATTCCATTTTTTAATCTGCAAGCCCCTGTCATTTTCTTGACCTTTTGTGGAACAGCATGGGATTTAGTCTGCTCGAACACATACACATACACACCTCCCCTACTCAGCACTTTCAGCCATATCCCCGCTCTGATCCAATTAGATCAGTCTCAGCAGAACAGATTTCAGATCAGATGGATGTCGCACCTTTTAAATGCATCAGAAAGGATGAGTGACAGGAAAGCTGAACCTGCTGAGCAGAGGTGGTCTGCTGGTTCAGTGGCTCTCCCTGTTGGCTGGTGGGATTTTTGCAGCTTCACGATGACCAAATTTATTTGAACAAAACACGGTTGTAGGAGAAGAATGCTCTTTATTTCACACTGAACATTTAAACATGAATGGGTCACATTACATTGCACATATATTGCAAAGATATATGTGGATCTTGGAAAAATAAAAAAATGTTATCCAAACTTTTGGAAAATAGATTTATAATATAAAGAAAGCTATAAAAATACTAATTAGTCAAGACTTTCCAGTAAACAAAAGCAAAACATAATGCTTTTAATAACAATCTGTAAACATGCAGTTTTTACTTTTGCTATGGCGTTCTTTATTCTCTTATTTTGGCCACAGCTGCATTACTCATGGGTGTTTAAAGCTCTAAAGTTCTGCTAACAGAGGAGTAACGAGAGGGGAAAAACTACAGAGCAGGAAGGTCGGCCCCATCAGTCTTGACGGCCCCAGCATCAGCAGCAGCCCCGGGGGCTGAGGGGGCGCTGTCAACAGGAACAATATCAACCGGAGGCACGTTCACAGCAACGCCATCTACCGGCGCAACATCTGCAGGGACGTCGACCACAGCAGGATCCAGAGGGGCCCCAGGTTCTGCTGCAGGGTTCGCTGCAGGTTCCGCTGGCTCTGCCTCCACCACAGCTGGCTCGGCCTCTGCTGCCTCCGCCTCTTCGGCTTCCTCTGCCTCGTCTGAGTTTAAAGGAGCTGCAGCTGCAGCAGCAGGGGCCGATGCAGCTTTGGTGTTTCCATCCTGTCATGGAAGTGGAAGGAATTTTAAAAGAGCCTTGTTAAATTTATTCCAAAGCTTGTTATGCAAGTTGGAAGATAAAGCAAGCAGATTTAACAGCATGTTATTCCAAGTTTTACAAAATGCAACCCGGGCTATTTTGGAGGATATTGTTGATATCAGATCAATATTAGACTGACCGTTCATTTATGAAATATATCAGTAAACATTACATTATTTGTGTGGAAAGAAAACATTTTATTTGCTATAAATCAAAGCCTAACCTCAGTTTCCTCATCTGAATCATCTTGTGCTTTAAGAGGAGCTGGATTCACCTGAGATTACAAAAAGAAGAAAAACACTTTTCATTTCAAATAACATGAACGTTATAACAAGTTAAAATATTTTTATCTTGTATATTTGAATACTTGTACAAACTTACCACTGCTGAAAAGGCTGGAGGAGCCTGAGCAAACAAATAATTCATGAATACATATTTTTTGGACAGATTTCTGCACGTAAAGTTGAGCAGAATTTAAATGAATAAAACTTACAGGAGCATCAGCTGCAGGAAGGAAGGGGTTTCCATCTGCTCCCTGCAAAACAAACATTGGGACTGATGATTAGTGTCTTTTTATTTGAGGTCATAAGCTGACCACTGGTATTTGTTTAGGTAATAAATTAATCATCCTTCTACCGACTGCTGGTAGAGTCTGTACATCTCCATCAACCTAAGGGCCTCATTAGCATGAGCTGAAACCTGTAAAAAAAAAAAAAAAAAGACATCCTCAGACATGAGCTGAAATAAAGCCAATTATTCTTCTCTCCCAGACACCCAGCAGGCTGCTTGACTGATGAAATAGCAAAAAAGAAAAAAGAACTATGACAAGCCAAAACTAAAAGATATCCTCCTACCTCACTGCTTTCACTGCCGGGTGCCTAAAATTTAAAAGAGAAAAAAGCAAAAAATAATCAATTTGGAATCTTTAGGATTTTTTTTATAGGATCTGTTCCTCAACTTGAAAAAATAGTCTCAGGTAAGACTTACAGGAGCAGCAAAAGTTGTAACCATCAGGCACATCAGGATCACAAACTGCTTCATTTTCAGTCCTTCATGCAGAAAAATATATGTACAGAATTGCTTTAAACTCTCTTTACTTTGATTGATCATAATAACAATTTGTTTTTCAAAAAACAATAAAAGAAGATGATCTGCAGGATTTAAATGATGCAGAACATAAATATACTGCAATTAAGTATAAATCCATCTCACCTTTTCTTCTCGGCTCAGAGCAAACGTCAACGCGTGCCTCCTCAGAGATGAAGCGAATTCTACATCATGTCTCACACGGATGCCCTTTATATCCTGTAATAGCCAATCAAATGCAGTGAAATGTGCACAGCTATGTGTTTGAAGAAGACTCCTTACATGTCAAAACTGAAAAAAAAAAGGAATGGTATGTGGTGTTGAGGCCCTTGTTATGGGTAATTACATGCTGTGCAAGTATGCTTAGCAAACATTCTCATCTTTATTGCATTAAAACCAACATAACAAAAAAAAAGCTACTGTTTAAAGATCCATAGAGTCTTTTGAGCAAATAAAAGTAACTATTTGCAATTGTCATTGTGTTTGCAATAGAAATAAAAACAGGTATTGACACAAATAAAGGCTTTTTTGTGCAGTTTAACAATAATTAATACCAGATACAGTAAGTAAATACAACTAAAACACTGAATGAATCTTCCACTTAGTTACAAGTTACATACATTTTCAAACTTCAATCATAAAGGCTGTTTGCTGCAGGCTAAAATTGTATTATTTCATGTGTGCGTTAGCACTCTTTACATGCAACCCACCTTTTCACCAGTTTTTTGCATACTGTACATAAATATTTTAATTTATGGTTGGTATGTTTAGAAGAAGCACACACATCTCGTTGTGTTTGTTTTAGCTGGTGTGGCTGCACATAACAGTGATTTAGTCAGGTCTATTACGTTTGTTAGAATTTTGCTGGTTCCAGATCAGATAATGAAAGACTTGAACCTGCAAAAGTGTTTCCCAGGCTATCTTGACTCAAACCTGTCGAGACAATAAGTTCCCACTTAAAGATAACAATCGCTTCATTAATTCCTCAAAGCTTTGCTGTGATCCCACCATGAGATAATTTTTTTTTGAAGGTTAATGAGGTTAAAGGATGATTATTGCCTGGTACAACAGGAATACTTCTCTTTAACCATTTTAATTAAAGTGCTTGTCGTTAGCAGAGCAAAAAACAATCTAATTAATTTTTCTTATCTGTTGATTCATGCTTTTGGTAAGATGGTATTTATGTTATTGATTGTTGTGAAATGAATATATGTTTAATAAATGCTGATTGAGAGGTGTTGCTGCACAGTAATTTTTCCCTCATAATGAAAACCTTTGTTTGGAGCAGGAGCCAAAACTCAGAGACTGTTCCCAGAACACCTGGGCACCCCGATCTGACGTCCTGTAAATCATTTTTTGAAGATGGAGAGTCCATAATTAAAAGTGACAGAAAAATCAACAGTGACAGGAGCTTTACGCAGGTGATTATTGCAGGATTGCCATGAGACTACAGCCTGACACGATTAGATCTTGCTCATGAGCTATCATAAAAATCACTTACTACCCCCGCCCATCCACAAACATGAGAGTCTGATGACCCCGAGGACTGGAAGCAGAAAATGTACTGATCCAGGACTTCATCACTCAAGTTGGATTTTAATCTGATGGGACTTTTTAAACTGACCAAGGCATCTTCAATGCTACTTTCATTAAACATGTGCATTTTATAAGAATGGACATAAGGTCTCAGAAGTTGAAGATGGGGAAAAGCATCCCAACATGATGGTCCCATTTTTAATCAGACCATTGTTTACTGTTTTTAATTTGTTCTGTTATTTTGTCTTTGTTTTTTTATTTTGGCCTAAGCGCCTGGTAGTGACATCATGACCTGATCTTTATGTTGAAACAGTATAATTATCCATTAAAAGGACTGTACTTATATAGCGTATATAGCGCCTTTCTATCTATCTGTTCTATAGAGTTTCAGCTACATTTGCACCTAACATCAATAAAAATAGTGTTGTATGTGAGAAAACACTGGGATTTTTAAAACTGCTTTCCAACAACAAATTTTAGATGTTATGAAATGATATCTGGTAATACATTTGGGGACACGTTAGAACAACATTGTCTTTGTTAAGCTTTGTTGGTTCAACAAAACCAAACTTCTACAAACAAATAATTTAGAAATAGAAATTTGTTGTGACGTTTCAGTGACTTGATCTTCTTCAAACACCTTTTGTTTGCCTGAATGCTTTTTCTCTTTTCAGATTTAGCTATCCTTCTGTGCACCTGTTTGTGGTAATGAATGTGCCAATGATTTACTGTTTTAGGGGTTCTGTCATTCTATCTCTCTCTACCCCCGTAAGGTTCATAGAAGTTCTGTTTAAAGCAGCTATTTTCCACGCAGAGCTCCCATGTTTATAATTAAAACACCTTAGTTTTGACAGTTGTGCATATTTTTTTTTTTTTTACTTGATCATAACACAAATATCTGTTGTCATGTAGAAGGAAATAATACAGGTATTTTTCCCCAGTTGTTGAAAGAAGTTTATGATGTTCCTGGAATGAAGAGACAGATAGCAGGAAAGGATGGTGCCTGTTTATTTCTTTTTAAGTGTCTTTGAAGAAATGAGTGTTAAATCTTGTTGTGACAGGCTTTGGTCTCCAGGCAAGCAGGTATCTGATGAATTTTTCCCCTTGGTGGTGTTTATATTTGTACAACAGTTAAATTTCACTGTGGGGAAATTTGCCAAACCACTGAAGCAATTTATATTAAGTGAGATATCCTGCAGCAAACTAGACATATGATATACTGCTCTTGTTTTGAAAATACAGGGTTTGGATAATTTTAGACTTGTGTCAATGATTACATTTGCATGTGGTTTTAAAATGTCTATAATTTCTTTTTTTTTTCTTTTTTACTCATGTCCTCTGGCGTTTCCATAATCAACAAGCCTTTGTTTTTATTTCCCTTTTTAACTGAATTACCTTTACAAAAATGTAAAAGTGCCTTAAATCTGCTGAACATTTTCAATCAGGATCTAAAGGGGGAAAAGTGAATCAGATTAGTTAAAAAAAGGTGCTACTGATGTTATATCTTGTACTTTTTCAGGGCTTGTAACTCATAAATAATTATTCACAGCACAGTGGTCCTCAACCATTGAATCAAATACCAAAACTGATTTATAGCTTGATTAGTACTGATCCACATTGAAATATTAAAGTTTTATCTTCAAAAGAAATCTGTAGAAACCCTTAGGGCATTTTACTTTCCATTTCAGTCGCTCTTGACATTTGAAGTTGTTTTTTCCACATGCTAGCAAACTTTCAAGCTTACCCCAGCAAAATTAAGTAAAACAAAGACCTCACTTCTCCCTCATTTGTTCTTTTTTTTTGCATAAAAAGGGCTGGGGACCATTGCAGTAGTTTAAACAGACAACTCTGGAGTTTAGCCTTGGCTAAATCATCATCATTCCAGTCAGAACAAATCTCTCCAAACTGAGATCATTCAAAGAGATATCTATAACAGGTAGGATGTTAACTGTTTACAACCTTTCCGCACAGCCTCACTAAAGTTTTACCAAAGCAGAAACAAACACATTGTTTAAATAAAAAAGTGGGAATAACAAAAAAGGCCTGCTTTAATTTTTTTATTTTTCAAAATAAAGTGACATAAAAGAAAAAGTTAGAGGCATGCATCTCATGGTCTAAAATTCTATTACAGCTTATTATTAAGTAAAGACAAAATATTCAAATAGAAATATGACTTGTTTCACTACAGTTATTTTGTCATATTGTAGATTACTATTGCTAATAAAGAGTGGTTAGCATTACTTAAATTTTAACTTGTGTTTCTGCTATTAAACACTTTAAGAAACAGATTCAATAAAGATGACAGTTGAGGAGAGAAAATAAATTTCATTTCTTCACTTCTTTACACTTTTGCAGGTGCCTGCAAAGACAGAGAAAATAATCATGTTTTGGCTATCCATGGGTAATGCTTTTTTTTTTATTTTATTTTAAGACCAGCTTTTTTTTTAAGTAATACACGGATTGGTTACCTGGCTCGTTTGTGGTGATTGGTCCTGCTGCAGTGGCTGAAGGGGATTCTTGGATGGATGAGCATTGACGTCAAGAGACGGCATCTAAAACAAGAGGGCAAATATATAATGCAAAATGTAGCGAGGTTTGATCAGTCATGGCTTTACTGTTAAGATCTCTGTTCTTACATTCACAGTTTGCTGGGGAGTGTTCAGAGGAGGAAATCCAAACTGCGGAATCTGTAACAACACATTTTAAACAGAAAGTCTTTATAAAGTCGTAATAAAGTAACAAGCAGAATGGGAATTAAAATACGACTCACATCTTGCCCAACGGGACCATTTGTAAAGGGAGGCATGTTCTGCAGTATCTGAAGAAAAAACAAAACCTAATCAGGTCTGATCCAACATATTTACAGCTTTGCAAACATGCAGAGTGGATGTCAAAGTTACCTTTTGCTGACTGAAGTCATAGGGATAGAACTATGAACAGAAAAAAAATTACAACACAGAATATAAATATTATTGCACCAAATCTACAATTATAGTAGTAAATGAACCCTTACAACTTCCACACTCTGTCTGCCTGGTGGCTGAGGGATTGAGTACTTGATGAAACCAAAGGATGGGAAGGTCTGCTCAAAGAGAAGTCAATAAAATACAGTAAAAAAAAAATCCAATACGTTCATAAAATATAAAACATTTATGTTTATTATTTACCTGTCCTTGGTTTGCTCCAGCTGCACCACCAACAATTCTGTGAGGATAAATCTAAAAAAAAAGGTTAAGAAGATTTAAAGCTATAGGTTAGCTGAAAACATGGATGCGTTGTTTCATAAAACAAGACTTACAAACTCCACACTGTAGGCTCCTGGAAGTCCAGGTTGTGGGAAACCGCCTGTGAAGGGTGTTTTCATCTGAAGAAAAAATTTAGGAAAAAATCAAACTGTTTTCTGCAACATTTCAGCAAACATATTAGAAAAAAAAATTACACAAAAAAAAGATGAAAAAGTGCTCAGTGTATAATTAGTGTTACCTGAGTAGGTGAAGGTGGCTGTCTGAAGCCTGTGTAATTCGGTAGGTACTGATACTAAACACAAAAGCACAAATGTTTGTATCAATCAAAACAGAAAAAGATCAACTAAAATCGTGTTATTGATATCATCAGATACTTACTGGTAGAGCACAGGCTGTACTAGCCAAGCACAAGCACAAGATGGCCACCTTCATTTTTGTCCTGGAAGATAATATTCACTGTAATATATTCTAAAACAGAAACAAGTCCCACTGGATGGTTGCTTCCTAAAGGACAAGAATGCATCAACTCACCCTCTGCAATATTAAAAAAACACCAGAGACAATAAAACGTTGAACTCCAACACTGAGACGATGCCGACTGACCACTTCTTATCAAGCACCCGGTTGCTGTAACTTTTATAGGGTTGCCCGCCTACCAAACAGTTAATTATGGTCAGAAGGAGTGAAGTCACTCGATGAGGGAGTACAAGTGCAGGTATGTGGTCCACAGCTTTACTAAATGACCGGTGGTCAAATCCACCATTCCGAGTAATAGCAGAGTAAGTTTGATTACACTGTCTGGAGCAGAGCACCTTCACTCCGCTCACCTCTCATTCTTTCTTCATTACAGGTCTGTAGACGGGTTTTCTAAATATCAACTTTATTCCACGACGTAGAGATGTATGATTAAAAATCACAAGTACAACAAACATGTGGCTCAGGAGGGGGAGTAGGTGATCCTCAAAATCAGCGTATTTGCTATTTATGCCAAAGCCTCTGCTGAATATTTGACCTTTTTCATGTTGTTATTATTGTAGAAAAACACAAGATGTTAGGTTAATGTAGTCAGTAAATTTATTTTGAAGGTCTGAGGAAATATGAAGAAATTAGATGTAGGGATGTAAAAATATATTTCACAGACCAGATTTTCTATCTAACTAATATAAATATAGCACTGTCTGTAGGCTGCAATTTCTGTGTAACAGAAAACAGTACTGCTTGTTGGTCATTTTCTGTTAGAGTCTGCTTCTCTTCTTACGTCACTGTTCACCTTAAAAGAAAACAAACTCAATCACCTGTGAAAATTATATGTAATCATCTGATGTTTTTTTTCCCTTTATTTTTATTTTTTTGGGCTGTGTGTATCCTGTTTGGCACCTGTTTCTGTTCAAATAGTGCTGGCTCAGACCATATTTAGTCATCTTCATCATCATCATCATCATAATCACTGCTGAGTTTGAGAGCCTGAAATGACAGAGCCTCTCGGGGAGCCAATCAGGAGAACGAGCAGTCTCCAAAATGTTTCATGAGTTTTGTTTTTTTTCTACACACTTTATCAGATGATTTATTTGTATATTTTAAACAGCTTCATGAATCAAAATGAACCAGTTGTTCACTTTCTCATTTTAAGCCAAAAAAAAAAAAATCTGCAGCAGTCTGAATGCACCAAAATTTTATTGTTGGTGGCGTTTTACCTTTTACCTTGTTCATAATGCACAGCTGGAGGAGCAGGAGCTGCTGGGGCAACGAGAGCAGCTGCAGCAGG